>JASAMY010001276.1:0-53781 GCA_030248085.1 Paralinhomoeus sp. GSCO2_6 | reverse complement strand
AAAGCGACGCCCCATTTGCAATGATGACTGGATCCGAGGCCGCGCTCATCAGCACCAACGGCCGGAGAGGATGGCGGCGACAAACGGGCGGGCGGCAGGCAAGCGGCAAGCAGCCACGTCCTCTCGACGGGCTGGAGTGGTCGACGATGGCCACCACCGCAACTGCGCGACACGCAACTTTTGCCGCGCCCTCCCGGGCCCCGCCAACTCGCGGGCCGCTAACGTCGCGCCGCGCCACTCTCGCCGGGCACGACTCGCCGACCGCCGTTCGCCCTGGTCGACTCGCCCACTCTCCGCCTCGTCACACGCGGAACAAACCGTACGCGCTGCGCTCGGCTTCAACAAATCCCTCATCAACTATAAATAGGACGTACTGTATGTTGCGGAGTCGGCAGTGGACATTATTAGCTGGAACAAAGCTATCGAATTGTGACGATAGCGCGCATTTTGCCGCAGCTTACGCAACACCAGCGTGCGTGCGGATATGTGCAACATTCGCATTAAAATCTAGTTAAAAAAAAAAAAAAAAAAAAAAAAGAGAAATTCTTCAACTCATGGAAATAGCATTGAATGGACAAAAGGCGCGCAAGGAATTCGAATAGGGCTGGTCGGGACGCATCGAAGTTGAATATTCAGTTGCAACCTCGAACCTCGAAGCTGCCCATTCATTCGCTTCGTCATACAATGCGGCGAGAAGGCTGACAGCTGGCTGAGGTGCGCGAGCTGACGTGAAAGCTTCGCACCTTATCACCAGGGTGGGAGGGGCAGGCAGGTGGAACAATCGGAGAGAGGCTTGTAATGTAGGGGGGGGGGAGACGTCGCCGGGGGGGGGTCCCCTTCAAGATGGACTCGGCGTCGCGAAGGGGGCGCTAAGAAGAGACGAACGAACAAAAAGGCACGAAGAGGAGTGGAAAGCCGGCTTGCTCGTGCTCTCCTCAGGCGGCAGAGACGGGGCGGTCGCGAGACGAGACGTGGGACAGGAACTGCTTGCGACCATCCTTAGCGCCGCCCCCGCTTGGCGCTGCTGCTCAAGTGGAGTCGGCGCTGCAAACCGGACGCCGTTGCTGAGGTAACGAGCGTGAACAGAGCCCCGCGGTTCCGCCCCTACACACAATGCATATACCACGCACAAGCGCGACCCTTTCTCCTCTGTCGTCCATCGAAACGGAGGATTTGAGTCCGTTCCCGTGTCGCGTCGGATCCCTCGCCGGGTTGACCAATGCGTATACGCGTGCGTTGCCGTCTGTGCATGCGAGCACCTACTTCTGTTTGCGGCGGAGAAGCGGCGATTGGAAACGACCTGGCACAGAGCAAACGTCCCCCAGGGCCGCCTGAAAGTAACATTTGATACGGCCGCGTGATCGCGCTCACACTCACATACATACACTCAAATTGTACTATGGGGAGCCGCATGGATTGGTAAACTACAGTACATCGGTTTGGGGTATGAACGAGTAGGTATATAGGATTCTATATACTCACGATGATGGAAATCGCACTGGCCCAGACGTTATCCGCGGCCAACGTACCACATGGCGTGTGGCTGTACGCAAACAAAATGCCAATCAACCTTGAAAGGTGGCGCACGTACGAATATACACAACTTTTGATGGTATAAAGCTGATGTTTTTTACATACACATTCATTTTACATATTTGCGTGTGCAGATCAAAACAGAAGACTTCTTTATTGGTCCATTCAGTCATCCGGCCTCGTGACATATGTAACTCAAGCTAGGCGGTGGAACCGCATGTAAACTAACATCGCTTTATCAGGCCAGCCCTGTAAACAGACAGGTCAGCACCCCCCCCCCTTCTCTCTCTCTCCCTCTCTGTCCCGCTCTTTTCCGTGCTAACACTCGGGAGCGACTTCAACACCTTGCACCAAGCACAGATTGAGAGAACAAAACACGACAGTATGGCGCATATTTCTGCCGGCTTCATATTAGCACTCATTGCGCCGAGCCTTGCAGATCCCGGCAAGCCAACCGGGATTCGATGCAGCTGGGACGTGAGTTTTCTTTTGTCAGTGCGCTTGCGGCGTCTGATCCGAAGCGCATGATCCGCTGTTCAGAATTGCCCCAAGTGGCGCTCGAACAGCCCCGAGGCAGTCAAGATTGACACCGTCGATCTCACTCCGCACAGAGACGCCGGTTGGTTGAAGACCGCGGACCAGTACTACTACGGATGTATGGGGCCCAATCTGCCTTTGGCCATTCGTGACGTGCATCCATATACCTTCTTTTCGATTTCAGCCAACAACCAGGCGGCTGCTGGCCGTGTGCAGTACATCTATGACACGGTCTTCAGCGAGCTGCAGCAGGACCCAGGGCGCAAGTTCACCTTCTGCGAAACAAACTTTTTCTGGAAGTGGTGGAACAATCGTCCATCGTGGGAGCAATTCCAGTTCAAGAAACTCGTTACTACAGGCCAGTCCATGAACGTAGACACAGAGAGGGGGCTGTTGGACATGCTGCTACAACAAATCTATTGCAGGCCAAATCGAATGGGTGGGCGGCGGTCGGGTGCAGGAGGACGAGGCGACCGGCCACTACGTGTCCATGATCGACCAGATGACCTTCGGGCTGGATAAGCTCAATGAGACTTTCCAGCGGTGCTGCGGCGTTCCCAAGGTCGCCTGGCAAATCGACCCCTTCGGACACACGCGCGAGCAGGCGCATCTCTTCAACCAGGTCCGCGCCAGAACCTGGCCCTAGACAGTGCTCGCAGTGACGAGTCCACTCGGCCGTTCTACAAGCAAGCAGAAACGTAACGGCAACTGGAGTGTGGGGGGTACTTCAGATGGGCTTCGAAGCCGTGTTCTTTTCGCGGTTGCACTACGCGGACAAGCAGGCACGAATCGCGTCCAAGAGTCTCGAGTTCGTCTGGAGAGGTTCAGACGACATCCGTAAGTCAAACACAACGTGCCGTGCTGAACAAATAAAACTGCAAAAGTGCGTACTCCAACACGTTCCAGCAACGTCACAAATTCTCGGAGGTGCATTCTATGGCGACAGCTATGGCCCAGCAAAAGGGTTCTGCTTTGACGACCTCTGCGATGATGACCCAATAATGGTGCGTAGCTTGCGCAGTGCTATGACAGACACAATCACACATAGGTAGTCACGCGCACAAAATAAAACATCTGTAAAACGAATCCGCGCTCCATGATTCAGACAACGAAAGGCTCGACGACTACAACAAACCGCAAATGGTCGCCAAGTTCGTAGCATACGTAAAAGAGCAGGTGTGTTATTTGGAGAACACACAGTTTATATATAAAGGAAATGCAGTTTTTCAATGTGCTTCTCGTTAAGGCAAAAGCGCTGAGAGCGAATCACGTGATGATTCTCATGGGCAGCGACATGACGTACTCGAACGCGGACTCGTGGTACACGAATCTGGACAAACTCATCGAATACGTCAACGAGCAGGTGACGTGAGGCGAGGGAAAAACGCGGCGGGGGGGGGGGGGCGGCGGACGCTGGGCATTGTGGAGCAGCGAGAATGGGAGCGTCGAGGTGGCCTATTCGACGCCCAGCTGCTACGAGCGCGCCGTGCTGGACGCGAAGCCGACGCTTCCGGTCAAGACGGGCGACTTCCTGCCGTACGCGAGCACGCCGCACGCCTACTGGACCGGCTTCTACACGAGCCGGCCCACGCTCAAGCGCTCCGTCCGTCGCGCCAGCTCCACCCTGCAGGCGAGCCAGCACGCACGCACGCACGTTCTTCGTCGCCACGCAGGCAACCAACCACGGCGACGTCTTATAGATGTGCAAACAGCTTGATCCCATGGCTTATTTGGGCCCATCCGACTTTGGAGACTTGGAAGTCCTTCGTAAGCAAAAAATTAAATAAAAATCTAATTGTACAAAGAAGTCTAACGGAGTGTTTTAGAGAAAGCGCAAGCGTTAATGCAGCATCACGATGCCATCACGTGTGTCGTTTGGGCCTTCATTTGACGTTCATCCATGTACGGTGAGGTGCGCTGCTACCGATTTAGCGGCACGGCGCGCCAACACGTCACAAACGACTATAACAAGAAACTCTATGAAGGAATCGTGGAGTGCGAGGTGCGCCATCTCTGCGGTGTACTACACACCCGCACAGTGCATCCGAACCGTAAAATGCACACATTTAGCAAGTGATCAATGACGCCTTCCTGCGCTTCTTGCCCAAGAAGAAGACCGAAACTCCTCATCGTCAACTCTTTTGTCCGTTGTCTAATGTTACCATGTGCGAGGGGTTGAAATCTGCGGCCAAGGTAGAGTTCTAAGGCATCTTCGTTAATCTCACGTTTGCAAAACCAGAATTCAGTTCACGGTCACCGTGTTCAACCCACTAGCTCGAAACAGCACCGTACCGCTGTCGATTCCCTTGTACGGCAAAGGAGCCACTGTCGTCGACGACTAGGGCAACACCGTTCCCACTCAGGTACAAAGCTTGGAACCTAGGCCGATTGGGGGAAGGGTAAATGGTCCCAATGGTAAATGGCAAAAATAAACACGAGTCACTCACTACATGTAGTCAGTATTTTATAGCTTGATACAACTACAGTAGCAAATTGCACAATATTTCTTGCGTATGTGTATTGTGTGTTACACGACTACACGCACATTTGTCAGGTGACGACGGCCTTCTCAAGCGGGCAACTGGCCGGCCAAAAGGACCGAGCGCCACACATTCTCTACTTTCCGGCCACCGCGCAACCGTTGGGCTTCAGAACTTATTTTGTCACTGTCTCACAGACCGAGCCCCACGAAGCCCTTTCTGCCAACAACGCAACGACGTTATTCTTGGAAAACAGTGTATGGTTTGATTTTGAGTTCGAATGAACAAATCTGAAAGTCGAGGAACTTCAGCTGCTGCGGCTGGATTTCAACGCGAGCACGGGACTTCTAAAGGGCATCAAAAACCTGAAGGACCACACGGAATTGTCACTTCAGCAGACCTTTTACTGGTACCAAGGGGCGATTAAGGCGGCGAAAACGGGCAACCAGGCGTCGGGAGCCTACGTCTTCCGGCCGAACGGCACGAGCGCAGCCGCGCTCGCGACGGGATCCGTGCACACGGAAAAGATCTCGGTGCTCCGCAGATATTTTGCGGGTGATCACAACGTCAGACAAGGCCATTCAGGGTCCACTGTTCGACGAGGTCCGCCAAACATTCAACAACTGGACGACGCAAAGCATTCGCCTCTACAAGGATTCCAACTTTGCCGAATTCGAATGGACTGTGGGGCCCATTCCAATCGAGTACAACAGGGCAAAAGCACTTTGATCTGCGATGCAAACTGAAGTGTACCTTTCTCTCAATTGTAGGGACGGCGTTGGCAAAGAAGTGGTCAGCCGCTTTGAAAGCATCATCGAGAATAACGGTGTTTTCCACACCGATTCGAATGGCAGGAAAATTATGACAAGGATGTGAGTGTCTTTGGCAATATGTCGAATGTTATAGTGCCATTGTCTACTCACACTTGCAGTTTCGATGACAATACTACAGAGCCAGTGGCTGGCAACTACTACCCAGTGAACACAAAAGTGACTATAGAGGTAGCCCCAAAAGGATGCACATCTGTCGCGTCCATCATACTGAGTTGTCGACGTTTAGGACCACAAGTCCCACATGACCATCCTAACTGATCGCAGCCAAGGTGCGTCCAGTCTGCACAACGGCCAAATTGAGCTAATGGTAAGCAAGCTCAGCGCTTGGATGGGCGGGCTGCGATGCGAGGCGAAAAGCGCTGCAGGTTCATCGGCGCCTCTTGACGCTGGACGGCTACGGGGTGGGGGAGCCACTGAACGAGACCGGTTTGGTGGTGCGTGGCACGCACTGGCTGGTCGTGGGCGAGCGTCAGGAGCGGCCGCATCGCCTGCCACGCCGCCTGATGCAGACCATGTTCCACTGGCCCCACTTCACCGTCTCTCCTCTGGCCGCCAACCAAACGCGGCAGAGCTATGTGGCCCGCTACAACACGAACGCGAGTGCCCCACGCCAAGGCGTCGCTCGACATTCCACAGCTAATGACAACTGCGTATTGTGTTCAGTTCGCGGGACTAACGAAGGAGCTGCCAGAGAACGTGAATCTGCTCACGGTGGAGCAGTGGCAGGGCAACAAGGTTCTCATACGGTTCGAGCACACGTTCCAGGGACATGAGGACCAAGAACTGTCTGCACCAGTCGCCTTCGACATCTCGGTAGCATCTTCAGCACACAGCAATGCAAACGCACGGACTGAACAGCGTTTCCATTGCAGAACCTCTTCAAGACGTTGACTCTGTACGGTTGCGACGAAATGAACCTGGCTGCCACGAAAGTGACCAGACCGAACATGTTGGGCAGTGGTGGCGCTACGAGCAGCCACCATCGTATATGTCAGATGTTGCTGACTAACCGCGTCCCGCGAGAGGCACCCAAGAAGAATGCCAGAAGCGCACCCTGCAGACACAGGTGGGAGAAGTGTACAAGTTCAGTGTTTTCCAAGACCCGCTTTCACTAGCCTGTAGATAATTCAATATCTGTAACCAGGAATCGGACCTGCGCGGAGGGAACCCCCCTCTCTACCCAGTTACAGGTATGGTTCATGTATCTATCATACTTCATACTAGCAACTTCATGCCAGCAACTTCATACTACTTCATACTATCATCACACTAGCAACTACAGCAGCACGATTTTCAGAGGGACCCGTCATCACCGAGGAAATGATCGGCCGCTCCATCCAGTGGGTCGTCCACTTGACGCCCATGCAGATCCGCACGTTCCGCTGCGAATTCTCGCCCAAGAGCAGCGTACTCTTGTCTACGCGCACCTGACACCAACAACCACTGCCATTGACACGCGCACAAAATTTACATTGCACTGAGTGATGCACAAATACATGCGAATGCTGCTGAAAGAAACACATGTAACGCCGCACAACACAAGTATAAAGTGAAGAGCCAGCATCAGCAAGTACTCCATCGTTTGACTCTCTGAGTCCCCAATGCACTTTCCATAAACCCCATAATTAGCACCCAAGCTATAATTGACCCCACCCTACAATTAGCCCCCCCCCTTCCCAAAATGAGCTATCCTATCCCGGTCATATTCGTGTTTGGTATGTGTATGCATATATATGTGGGTGTATAGGTGACACGTGAGACCTGAGAGTGGGCTCAAGCGTGTGCGTACTATGTATACACCGAAAACAACCACCCATTCGATCAGCCCCACCCCAACAAAGCTGCTCTCACATCGACCCTTGATGAACCACAAACTACAATTACCCCCACCCCACGATTAGCTCCCTCTTGCTGTCTGAATGAAACAATTAGCCCAACCCCCCTCAGTGGCTCATTATAGGGTTCACGATATTTACATGAAAAATAGCAATTGTCTGGCAATTGACAATGCTGTTTACTTTTTCTGCTTCACAAAGGTACTGGTTCGATCTTCTCGTCGTTGCAGATTCCGTTTTCGACAAACTTTGCTTCGCCTGAACAGATTCAACTGTAGCTTATGCAGCAAAACACAAAAAAATCGGAAAAAAGGTTTCTTCAAGACCCACACGCTGTCCTGTTGGATCGCTTTGGCAGTCGCAACAGGACGACAGCGGTGGTGCTCTGACCTTCGTATAAGCACAGCATTCCAGAGAGCAGAGAACTCGTAGCCAAACGCAGCAAGTACAACAAACAGCGTCACTAGGAAGCCGCCAGAAATAGCCAGTAACTGATAATACCAAGAAAATGCTGTCAGAAAAGAAGAAATAAGAGTTCCCATGGAGGTGCCAACAACAGAAGCCATCTCAATAAAGCAGAATTTGACCATTGAGAACAGCACACAGATAGGATTGAGATGCCAAAGAACATACTCGGCATTTGCAGCATTATACTCGTCAAGACACTCGGCCCTACAACCAGTGACTCAGACAATGGCGTTTTGGCACACTTCTGACAATTTGCCTATCCATGAAGTCCTTCTATGGCAATGATGAGTAATGCCGTACAATACAATAAAGAAAAGGCCACATTTTAAAAAGTACTTTTGGCCTAGTGCTCTGTATTCAAAAGCAAAGTGTTTTCCAAATATGGCAAAACAATTTACAGCACAGTAGTACAGTCCATAATAATCATATCAAAAATATTAAAAAGAATAGAATAGAAATAGAATAAAATAAGAATTGAATAATAATAAATAGCACAGCACAGCACCGTCCAAAGTGTGATGTAAACAACCCCAACACATTCAGCTTGACAAAGGACTGAATTGAGCAGAAAAAGCCAGGTCCATAAGAAGCTACATTTCTTGTCTTGGCCATATCAACTTTCCATTTCGAAATCAAGGCAAATAATGAAACAACATTGGTAAGCATTGCCACATGTCTAGCTGTGTAAACGTCTATTCTTCCACGGCTGTGCTTCACAAGACAGTAAACTAAGACTCTGTAAAATATCCGCAAGAAACCAAACCACAAAACTACAAAAACAAGATATTCAAGCAATAAAAGTACTGCATTAAACTTAGAATATAGCATTCTGGAACTTTCTAATCAGTGAACACAGTAGTTCAACGTTTTGAGAAATTCCGTACAGTCTTCGGTACACACACAAAATAACCTAAGTTGGGAATTCAAAATGGCTACATGATACGATAGAATTTCGTAATTTACATAACGTATCACTGGTATGTAACTTTACATACCAGTGATATGGCGCATCGCTATTACTCGCTTGGTTGAGTATTTTGCTCTAAGACTCATCGGTACGTACTCTCCACGCTGTAGCACATTCACTCAACGCAGCACAGCACCATTCAGTGGACACTCTGCTTCGCAGCTACACAGAGCTTTGTAGTTTTCTTTTCGCTTTTTTTTAGTTTACTGCACTGCCTTAATTGAATGAGCGGTTGCGATGGATCGGCCCGTGCCTCGCCGAGCCAGTGGTGTTCTGTTAGCCTTTACTTCCCCTTTTATTTTTAACCAATAACCGTTCCAGCAACCAGTTTTCGTATTTCCCCCTTTGCAAAGACGGATAGTCGACGATGGCGTTCGACGCAGGCGCGCGCGCTTTACAGCCGCCGCAGCCGAGAGAGTGTACATCAATCAGTTCAGCACACTGAAGCGAGCCTAGTCGGCGTCGTCTCGCGCCGCCCAAGACAAGTAGGGCGCATACGTGTAACCGGGTTTTCCATCGGGGCTTGGGGTCGGAGCCCTTGGCTGGGCGCTGGGGTATGGGTTGCAGGTGCAGGATTGTGTGGGCATTGTACTGTACCATATGTACGGCCACGCAAGTCTCCAACGCCGCCGTTTGATAGACAGCAGTACGCGGTCTGGCGACTTTGGCTGGCATGAATACTCTTGCGAGTAGTAAGCAACGGGCCGGGCCGGACCAACGTTGAAAACTTCCGAACTGGGCTGAGCCCCGACCGGAAATATACTGCCTGTGGGTTAGCTAAGCGGCACAAACACAGCAGGAGAATCGGACGCGTGTATAGTGTGTGTTGTTTGCCCATTGACTGCGATTCTTTCTCTAGCGTGATTGAACTCATTGTCGGTGTTGAAATTGGAGACATCGTCACTATCAATCACTATGTTGACGCTATTCGAAGGTGATCGCTGCGGTAGTTTACCTACATGAATACCTACAGTGTACGTTCGCTCAGTGAACTGTATTTAACATTTGGTGTGGAATATAGAGGGGAAATGAATCACTACTCGGCTTGAATAACATGCTGGTAGTCGCTGCTTCATCGATGCGCTGAGACTGTTATCTTGCCAGCACTGACGGATCCAGGGTTGTGAGAAGGGGGTGGGGGGGGGGCGTCAACATTTGTTTAGCATACACATGTTCAAATTACTCACACCTGAGTTTTAGACGGTTAGCTCTACAGGACTCATTTTGCTGGTTTGGCATAATTTGCAACATAAACACTATAGCCGCATCAGTTTTGGCTCCGATCCGATCAGAGTGCGCCGCAGGCAAAAATTTGACTTGCAACGTGCATCTAAACATGCTGTGTCCAACATATGTAGGACGAAATAGACAGATCCCCCACCCTCCCTAGAGACCATCCTACCTTGGAGGTTGCCCGACCCCCTAGTCTGAACGCAGTTGCGCTGCCGGCTACCCTCATTCGCTCATGCACTTACCACAGCGGTAATCTAGAGGAAGCGGATGAAAATCCGCCCGCTTTGCCTCTCTGACTGCCCCTTTCACCCGAACCCATCACCCCCCCCCCCCCACCAAACCCTTGGGTCCCACCACAACAGGGGGGGGGAGGGGTATGCCACCCTCTGGATCCGCCTCTGCTTGCTCGATGGCGGTCACAGGGCTCCAACATAGCCTAAATACACTGTGCCCGCAGGTTGGTATGGCCCACCGCCGCTCGTCAGCAAATGCAGCTTGGTGACAGCGCGCTGCATGACTGCCGAAGTGGCTCTTCTAAACTCCGCGAAATCGTACTCATCGATACCTACTCTCCACGCTGTGTGACTGTGGCACGTTCACTGATCGCGGCACAGCACCATTCAAGCCATTCTTTCAACTCGACAATTCGAGCCATTCGAGCATTATTACACGTACGGTGGAATCTCTCTGACACACGCTCTCTCCACACAACATAACAGTACCACACATCTCATGCCCAACTCGCCCTGCCTTACCTTGGACAAGAGTACACGACGAAGTTGAGAGAGGCTCGAGGAGTTTTCTCGACTTTTTTCTTATAATGTCTTAACTGTGTCAACCGAATGAGCGGTCGCGACTCGCGACGGAGCGCCTGTTTCAACAACCAGTTTGCGTATCTATTTCTTCTCTGCAAAGACGGCAACGGCAACAACAGTCGGCGACGGCGCTCGAAGCAGCGTGCACTTGTGTGCCACGCAACTTCAGGAGTGGTTGTTGTGTACCACTGGCCGAGGTTGTCAGGTGGCCGGTGCCCCTGACTTGGCATCGTCGACGAACAGACCCTACACCAGGTTCACCCAAGCCGAGCGACTTCTTGCTACAATGGCAACAATTCCAATTGGGGGGTGAATCGGCGACAAATGGGCATTGTTGTAGAAATTTATCAGGGTGTACGCGTCAGCGTACAACCCTAATATGTGACCACTTCTCAATGCGGGTTTTTGAATTTTCGATCGCCTATAACTTTTGATTGCCTGAACGGATTTCGACGCGTTGTGGCGCAAATGAACCGCCTTCTTCTGGGGCATCGAACGCGCCATAACGCGTTCCCTTGCTTTACTGTAAGCGGTCAATAGTTCCAAAAATGTTCCAATTTTGCGGCTTTTTTTTTTCATGTTCTCCTCCCAGTTTTTGGAGCACTGCTCGCGAACGCCGAAAGCAATCAGGATGAAACTTTGCACGTATGGGCGACCCATGGCAACAATTTGTGGTGCCAAAAGATTCTTGTCTAGACTTTGTATATCCAAAGATATTGCCGATTTTATGCTTTTTTGAAGGACCCGAAAAGTTTGTGCCCTATAGGCGCTCCAACCGTTCGTCGCAGAGCTTCGCTATAAAGGGGAAAGTTGATGGCCAGGACCTAACTTAGAAAAGTTTCAACAATTGGACCGCATTGGACGCACCAAAATACATCTCCTCATTATACCAATGACATAAAATGGCGATATTTTGGTGTGGTTAGCTCGGATCGCTTTGAGGTCAATAATAAAGTTGATCAACAATTGGTGTGGAACATTTCATTCCTTAGTGCCAACGCGCTCCGACCCACCGAAATATTTTCACTTCCGGGAAAATCGCTATATCTCGATGTGGGTACGTCGGATCACTTCGGCTAAAACACAAACGTTGACCGCCTGCACGTGTAGATCATTTTGACTCTTTACATCCCTATGCACCGACGAACCAATATGGCACTGCAGATGTGCACGCACGCACGCACACCTTCAAATGGGCTGCTTCACAAACAACTCGATGTGTGTAGGTCGGATCATTTCGGTTAAAACACGAAAGTTGACCGCCTAGTCATAGCCATCATTTTCATACTTTACACCACTATGCTAAAACGCAGCAATATAGCACAACTGCAAGCGCAGGCACGCACGCACGCACATAATGTACCCCCTATGGCGCAGCACTATAGCAAAACTGCACGTGCACGCACGCACACACACGCTCACACGCTTCGATCGCGCCATCGTGCGCGCATGTCTGCCAGACCGGTTGCAAGTAACGCGCGGCACACTTTGTCCAGGTGTACACCGTATCAGAGCAGACTTTGGATTTTTTGATCGCCTATAACTTTTGATTATCTGAACCGAATTTGGTGCGTTTCTATATGATGCGTGTCTCCTACTGCGATTGAGGGATTCCACCGGACACGCTACATTTTGCTTTTTTTGGTACGCTGTGGCATGTGTGCGTTCTGGTCTGCTGCTGTATGTCTGTATGTGCGTGCGTGCGAGCGTGCGTGGGTGCGTGCGAGCGTGCGTACGTACGTGTGGGCGCGCACACGTGTGTGCATACATGCGTGCGAGCGTGCCTGCATAGGTTTTGCGTATCAATGCTTGTCTTACGAAAAAACACTGTATTAAGGAAAAATTTGCAGGTGGCTGCAAAAAAAAGGTGAATATGTGACGCTATTTTGTTAAAGTCCAGTTTGAAAAAGAGGGGTATTAATCAAGGCACGCCTCAAGCCACTTACGCTTTGCAGCTGATCAACTTCAGTTTGAACAAACCGTGTATAAAAACTGAACCAAACGCAGCAACATGTCACATATTTGGCATTTTTTGTGCGAGCCACCCTCATTCAGCCAAAACGCAACAGCAACCCTTTCACATCTCATCTCTCTCTGACAATGCATTGCCATTGGCCATTACCATGGACCTGGCACAGCCAAACTTTCTGGATAAATAATCGGCACCCTGCTAACATTTGTGACATGTAAGTTGCCACTGCAGTTAGTGATGTGTAGGCAATGCATACATACTGTACTGGCTCCATTTGTCATTCCCCTTTTGGCATTTCATCCAATGATGACCTACAACGTTTGCATAGTGCAATGCACCACTTTACCACTTTGCATCTTGTGCGTGAGTGCGTGCGTGCGTGCGTGCGTGCGTGCGTGCGTGCGTGCGTGCGTGTGCGTGCTTGCGTGCGTGCGTGCCTGCCTGCCTGCGTGCGTGCGAGCCTGCGCGTGCATCGTGTTCCATGGGGTCCTTCCTGTCTGTCTCACAACCAAGTGGCATTCTGTCATGCGGCATATGTGAATGCAGTGTGTGTAGGTCCTAATAATTGCCACTGCACCTTCGTATGCACGCGAACACAAAAAAATGCCAAATATGTGACGTGTTGCTGCGTTTGGTTCAGTTTTTATACACGGTTTGTTCAAACTGAAGTTGATCAGCTGCAAAGCGTAAGTGGCTTGAGGCGTGCCTTGATTAATACCCCTCTTTTTCAAACTGGACTTTAACAAAATAGCGTCACATATTCACCTTTTTTTTGCAGCCACCTGCAAATTTTTCCTTAATAAAGAATACAACCTAAAGGCTGATTCACAATTAACGGTCTTCCCATCGGTCTCGGTCTCGGTCTCGGTCTCGGTCTTCCCATGCCAAACAGCGAAGACCGATGCGAAGACCGAGACCGAGACCGAGACCGACGATGTTGGGAACTTTGAACATTTGCTCCGGTCTTCATCGGTCTTCATTGAACTCGTGTTGAACGCGCGCGCTACCGTAGTCACGCTTTACTATAGCCGTCACTCTCAAAGAATTTGTCGGTATTCGCATAAGGGTAAAGCGACTAGGAAATTAGCCGAAATTGAAAACAAGGAAGAGTTTACGATGCGTCGTATTCAACAGGTGGAGGCGGCGCCGTCTCCTTGGATAATTGACGACTGCTCTTATACCAAAAATCAAAAAAAATGGGCGGCGGCATGGCTGCACGTCTCTAAAGACACGGCGGAAAATCTGCGCCGCCATTGCATACGTCAAGGTGGACGGGCACGACGGCATTGTCCTACATTTTCTGTAAGCGTCGGCAAAAGCGGCAGCGCCAGCGAAAGCGTCGGCAGCAGCGGCAACGGTGTCGACGGCGGCGCTGACGACAGCTCCTGTAGCGGCGTCCGCGCCCCTGGCGGCGGCCAGAAGCGCTGGCGGCGGTCTGCGTCTGCCGCACAATGTCTGTCTGTTTGTCTGGTGGTAGTGCGTTCCCGTCGTCTACTGCGTGTGCTTTTTTTGTTTCCTACAAAAGTTACATAAAAAATGAAACAGGTCGCAAACAAGGGCCACAGTACGCTCTTTAATACGCTGAAAGGCGCGCATTTAACCGAAGATCATTGAAAGACCGGAGGCAACGCGTCGTCAATTTGGCATGGGTCAAAAAGTCCGAGACCGAGACCGAGACCGATGCGAAGACCGAGACCGAGACCGAGACCGAGACCGATGGGAAGACCGTTAATTGTGAATCAGCCTTAAAGCGTCGTAGTAACGGTCAAATGGTTGACTTGAAATTGACCTTGGTAGGGAACTTGAGAAACAGCGGTGTACTGCGCGTTCTGCATAAACACATTTTTCGCAGCTTTAGGCAATAGATTTGCATATTTATACGGTATATCCAATCAGGGTGTACGCGTCAGCGTACAACCCTAATATGTGACGACTTGCGCGCGCGAGAATTCGGATTTTTGATCGCCTATAACTTTTGATTGGCTGAACCAATTTTGGCGCGTTATGGGTCAAAAGAAGCGCACTCATCGGGGGACCGTACGTGCCACAGCGCGTTGCAGTATTGCTGCGCGTTAAAGGGGTACGCCCGAAAATGTTTCCGAAAAGTGTCTTTTTTTTTCGTGTTCTCCTCCCAGTTTTTGGAGCGCCACTCGCTAGTGCCGTGGGCAATTGGAATGAAACTTGGCATGTGTAAGCGACCCATGATGGCAATTTTGCGTACCAAAGGAATCGTCTCTGCGTCCTACCAAACTCGAGATATCGCCGATTTTATGCGTTTTTTCGGACATAGTCGTTTTTTTGGGGTGGTTTCTACCAAGAGTAAATCTCAAAAAAGTGCCCAATTAACCCCCAATTTTTTTTGATTTTCTTGAACAGTTGCTTATGGAAAGTTTATGCCAAGTCACTGAACCTAAAACTTCACCCCCGATAATGAGTTATTAGCAATTAAAAATATCGGCCAAAAAGTTTGTCCTTAATAGGCGCGCTAACGGCTTATCACAGAGCTTTGCTATAAAGGAAAAAGTTGTTCGGCATGACCTGGAATAGACCCCTTTTGACAATTGGACTAAATTGAACGCACCAAAATGCCTCTCCCCATTATACCGAAAACGAAAAATAGCGATATTTTGGTGTGGTTACGTCGGAGGGCATTAACGTCAATAATAAAGTTGATTGCCCTTCGATGGCGAACATTTCATTCCTTGAAGTCAACATGATCCGACGCACCAAAATATTTTCACATCCGGAATAATCGATAAATATCGATATGGGTAGGTCGGATCACTTTGGCTAAAACACGGAAGTTGTCCGCCTGCACGTGTAGATTATTTTGATTCTTTACACTGCTATGCTCCGACGAACCAATATGGCACTGCAGATATGCACGCACGCACGCACACCATCAAATCGGCTGCTTCACAAAAAACTCGATGTGAGTACGTCGCATCACTACGGCTAAAACACAAAAGTTGACCGCCTAGTTATAGCGATCATTTTGATTCTTTACATCACTATGCTACGATGCAGCAATATAGCACAACTGCACACGCACGCACGCACGCACGCACGCACGCACTCACACACACACACAATTATTTGCAGTGGCTTCTGTTTGTAGTTTCTCTGCATGCTGTGCCATTTGCTGATAGGTCATCCTGCTTTGTATCATTTGCATGACAATTAGTTGTGCACAACTTTGGTCAATGAAAAATACATGCGTACCTATTTTCAATCCACATGCTCACATTCTATACAATGAGTGTCTCCTACTGCACTCGAGGGATTCTACCAAGCATGCTACATATGTCATACATGGTACATACATGCGTGCGTGCGTACGTGCGTGCATGTGTGCGTGCGTGCCTGCGTGCGTGCGTGCATGCGTGTGCCTGTATAGGTTTTACGCATCGCTGTTTGTCTTACGAAAAAACACTGTATTAAGGAAAAATTTGCAGGCGGCTGCAAAAAAAGGTGAATATGTGACGCTCTTTTGTTGGAGCCCAGTTTGAAAAAGAGGGGTATCAATTAAGGCATGCCTCATTTATGTATAGCCACTTATGCTTTGCAGCTGATCAACTTCAGTTTGAACAAACTGTGCATAAAAACCAAACCAAACGCAGCAACACGTCACATATTCGGCATTTTTTTTGTGTGAGCCATCTCACTCACCCAAAATGCAACAGCAATCCTTTCACATCTCATCTATCTCTGGTCATTACCATCGACCTGGCACAGCCAAAGTTCCTACATAAATAATTGGCACCTTGCTAACATTTGGGAGATGTGGATTGCCACTACAGTTCAGTTAGTGATGTGTACATATACATATGGTACTGGCTCCATTCGTCATTTCCTTTTTGACATTTACCCAATAACGCACTGCTTCTATACAACGTGTTTGCGTGCGTACGTGCGTGCGTGCGTTCGTGCGTGCTTGCGTGCGTGCGTGTGTGCGTGCTTGCGTATGTCTGGATAGTGGTCCATGTGCAAGACCCTGGGGTCCTTCCTGCCTGTCTCGCAACCACGTGGCATTTGGTCATGCGGCATATGTGAATGCATGGTGTTCCAGTTCAGTTAGGTCCTATAATTGCCACTGCTCCTTTCTATGCACACGAACACAAAAAATGCCGAATATGTGACGTGTTGCTGCGTTTGGTTTGGTTTTTATGCACAGTTTGTTCAAACTGAAGTTGATCAGCTGCAAAGCATAAGTGGCTATACATAAATGAGGCATGCCTTAATTGATACCCCTCTTTTTCAAACTGGGCTCCAACAAAAGAGCGTCACATATTCACCTTTTTTTGCAGCCGCCTGCAAATTTTTCCTTAATTGGTAAAAATGTGAAGTTTCACTATACCGTTCCGTTTGAATTCAAATTTGCGTTTGGCATTGGCGCTGCGTTGTCGTGTCTTGCTTGTTTGCTCGTCCCTTTCTTTCCCGCTCGCAGCGCAGCGCTGCCGATAAGTCTTGTCGTTGTAGACAGACACAGTGTTGCAGCGAAGCTGTAGAGCTCGTGTCCCGAATAAGAGGTGCAGCGAAAAAGAATGGCTGGCTCGGCGACGGAACAGAGCTTTTACTTGGCCACTTTGCTTGCTCTGAGCTACACAATTTATTACGATTACGGAAACGGAGGGCCGACGCCCCTCGGCGACCGCGGGCCGTTTCTGGGGAAACTGTTCACCCTGACGTATTTGTGCTTGGCACGTTATGTTTTGAATTAAAAAAATCACTTGCATTTGAGTTTGTTTGTTCGTGTTGTTGCAGCTGATTCAGTGGATGCACTGTTTTCTGGGTCTATTTCGCGAGGACGAGAGGGCGCGCCGACTGCACGACCTTTGGCACGCGGGTCTGGCGCTGCCTCTCGGATGGGTGGGTGGCTGCAGAGTGCGCGATGGAGCATTCGCTGTTCGGTCTTTGCAGGGCGTCGTGTTCGGCTTTTGGCTGACGTACACGATCGACCCGGCCATGACCGTGCCCCGCCACATGTTGTTGGATTTGGGGCGACGCTAGGAGGCCGTCAATGGCCCATGTAGCCTACCCATCTCCATGACGCCTTCCCGTCTACAGCCGTATAGTTAGCGGAAGACTTTCGGAAGAACGCCATCTGTAATCTAGGGCAGCGATGGCGCGAGAAAATCCATGGAAAGGGAAGTCCTCGATCTAGTGGCGCCATCAAGAATCGAACCCTGGACCTAGCGCCCCGCCACATACAGAAGTACCTGGCCGTCAAGTGGTACAACCACATGATCGTGCGCTGCTTGCTGCCAGCATCTTGTCGTGTTCGCCGCCGTTGGGATGGCCTTGGCGCCTCGTTCAGCACACTGCGCCGTTCGCGCTGCAGCTGACTGACGCGCTGTTCGTCAAACGGCCCCGACAATCGTTCCGCGCCTCCCTCTGCCTCGTCGCCGCCTTGGTCGTCTCCTACGTCAGCTCGTAAGCGCCTCCTCCTCCTAGTGCTGCGCAGCGCACCCACGCGCCCGTCGGATGCCTGGCATACATGTAACTGGGGGGTACCCACCCCCCAGTCGGAAGTTTGACTCCCCATCCCTCCCCCCTCCAGAATTTTTCTGAAGTTTTCCAACTTGTCTACAAGTACAACTGTAAAAAGTAGTGTATTTTTCGTCTTTTTTCAGTGTTTTGACCCTTCATATCTGCTTCCCCTCGCACACGCCCTAGGATGGTCTCCGACCCTCCCCCCCCACTTCAAAAACCCGGTTACATGTATGATGGCTGTCTGGCGTGTAGACTCTACTGGTGCTGGTGGACGTACGGCGTGTGGGCGTACCCGCTGCTCGCCGACGTGGGCACGCACCCGAACCGCGCGCTCGTCGTCCTCCTCGCCATCGCCATTCTCGGAACCTTCTGCGCACACGGAGCGCTCGCGCGCCGACTCGGTTCGTCCTCGTCTTTAATTCCCCCCCCCCCCCCCACCACCTTTCCTCCCCCCCCCCCCCTTGTCCGTATCCTTCCCCGTGGGCTCGTGTTGTTGAGAATCTTGAGTAGTGAAAGCCCGGTGACGTGGCGGCATCTCGAAAAACTTTCAGTTCAGGGCAGAGCCCGCCAGTGGGGACGGAGGGATGGTATACCGAAATCCCTATCACCCTTCCCGCTCTACCTCCCCTCCTGCCGAGGTACCCTTCCACTTATGAATGCAATCGAAACATATTTGTAGGATTCGGTCAATGCGGTTTTGAGATGCATGGCGACAAGGCGAAAAGAGAATGATAATAGTTGCTTTCTTTCGGCTCCCTTTTGTTTCACTTCTTTGAGTAGTGGGCTGAGTCAGAGTAGCAATGTTTGCTTGTATTGTGTTTTCTTCACTCCTGGATTTTGCGAGCTTTGAAATCGATTTTCAGGTATGTAACAGATAATGGAACAGGTAGTCGATAGGTACTACTGATTGTTCTTCGCGGGTGATGTCAGTGTGGAATGAGTGGAATTCCAACCGCAGAGAGATAACAGAGAGCAGAGTAAGTGTAAATTGGCGATATTTTCTAAAATATATTCGTGCAATTGCCTTATCAGTGGATCCTTATCCTCGGATCAGTGGATTTTCTCGTGCTGCCGTCGCTGGCCTAGATGCAGAAGGCGTTCTTCGGACTGTCTTTGGGGCCCTCTTGGTTAGTGCTGCGTCGCGTTGCTGAGTTTTGCGTCTTTCGTCTTCTGGGCCCGATTACAACCTGTGAAATTTGACTCAATTGAGTTGAGTTTGCGTTGCATTTGAGAAATTCGGTTCCAACCTCTGAAATTTCAAAACCTCAAATGGACCGCAAACGCAACTCAAATACCGTAGTCTTGCACACGAAGTTTCACAAGCGGTTTCAACCTCCGCCTCACTGCACTCTGCACTCCCCTGCACTCACGTCCGCCTACACCTATACGCCCCCCCCCCCCCTAGTCAGCAGTAGAAGACTAACTGAAGATCAAGGCTCGCAGAGTTTTTACAGACAAGCAGCGGAACGTACCTATACGGTCTCGTGTTGTTCGACGAAATAAGAGAAAATTGTGCGCCATGCACGGTATTTGGTCTCCCACTGGGGTTACTGTGTATATTACTCGTAATTCTGACCTGCACTGTATACTGCGCTAGTGTTGGCTACGTGGCTTTGTACCACTAGAGAACGACGTGCGGATATATAACGTAAGAATTGTAAGAATCGCGTCTATTATTCGTGCGAGGCTCACTACTACTGGTTTGGTGCTCGCCTTTTGAAATGGTGCTTTTGTCGATGGGCGGTCGTGAAATGAATAAAAAGCGGGTTGTTGTTTTGTTGTTCTTTTGCTAAATGGCCGACCACTGGCGGATCCAGGGGTGGGGGAAAGGGGGAATTCCCCCTCCCGAAATCGAAACTCTAGGGGGGGAAAAGGGGGAAAGGGATAAGGCGGTGGGAGAAGAAACACGCCTAATGGGCCTAGTTTTCAGCATAAAATTGCTTGTAGGTGGTCAAAAACAGCAAAATTTTCGCCTGCGGCGCCGTTTATATTCGTTAATCGTCGAAAATGGACCGATTAGGTGTCCGAACCACTGCCAAAATGGCCCAACATCCAAAAAGTTCAACATCCTCCCTTCTGCAAAATTACTCCCCCCACCGAAATTTTTTTATTGATACGCCAGTGTGGCCGACACGCGCCCCTCGTCGTGATTGGCTCTTCAAGACGGGGGGGGGTCCCGAACAATAATTTGGTGTGTCCGTTTTTGGAACGGAATGATATGCACCAATTATCAAAAAAAAATTATCGTTCTGGACTCTGGAGATGTTTTAAAAAAATAGAAAAATTCTGGGGGCCCAGCTGTATAGGCATACATGTAACCAGGTTTTCGATCTGTAGTGGAGCGGGGGCAAGAAATTTCGGTGGAGAGGGAGCCAGCCGGGGAGAAATTTGGAGAGATTGAAGTTTAGAACGTTGCCTGGGTTACTGGGTTTAAGTGACTTCGAGGAAGATCCGTTTATCGAATACAGACGGAGGTACACAAGGTAAACGGTGGAACGTCAACGTCCGTTGGTCGTTCTTAGAATGCGGCATGTGCTTGAGCTTGCGTTTGTTGCCCGCTTATCTGCGAGGTGACTAGCCGCCATCTCGCTGTCTACTGCTCGCATGACGTGCGAGCTGTCGCCTATCGCTCGAAAGCGAAACGCTGCCTAGTCGACTGTTTCATGAGTCGTCCCTTCGACACGCCACCACGTGGTTGACTGGTTCGGGTCCGTTGGGTGTGCTTGGAAGCGGAGATCACGAAACGCAAAAATCCGGACTTTATTGTTGTTCTTTTGGTCACAGTACATTGTAACGAACATTTAGGATGGTCAGAAAAAGTTTATGGTGAGTCAAATTTTGGGAGACTCGGGATTAGTACAGTACCCTGTCCCTCCCAGATCGACAATGGCTTTTACCGCATAGAACATCTCAGTCTGAATTTTCACACAAGTGAAGTTTTCTCCTGCTTGGCCCGTTGCGCCTAGGCGCTCGAAACCCGTAGTCTTGTGCCAGTTCCTGACGGTTATCAGCGGCCCAAATCTGTCCAATGAGCGAACCGCATACAAGACAGTGTACGTATACATACGATATGAACAGAAGCAGGGCGAGTCGAAAGAGACAGATCGGAGGAAAGACACTGCGCAGTCAGTGGCGCACGCACGTCGGCACGCGATTGTAGTGGAAGATTTGACCAAGCTAGGGTTGCACGGGCACGCCCAGCGAGCTAGAGTCACGGAGGTCGCTGAGCAGCAACTATGGAAGGATTTCGGGAAGCCAACGTAGAAAGAACGCGCGCTCGCGACACATGAAGGCGAACAGTTACATAGAGGAGACTAGCTCGTGCGCTACACACACGAGACGAGCAGTCGAAGACAGCCGTAAGTAGATGCGGTTCGGTCATGGACAGGAAGGAGCTGGCTGGCCGTGTCTTGCGTGTCATGATTGCACTCGCGGGCGCGCTACATCTACAGAACATCTACAGTAGCCGTAGTGGTGTAGCAGTAGTGCGAGACGACGCGTGCGAGTCTGCGAGATGGCGCCCAACCGACTGCAGTGGAGAATCAGACATCGAGAAGCAAGGAAGAGAGACGGAAGAGGCCGCCGATTGGAGGACGGCTGAGAAGGGCGATTTTCTGGGTGCCGCCAACAGCAGCTCTTTTGCAGCCCTTCTTTCACTATCGTGCCTTCGATCAGTACGGAAGGGATGCGCCGTGAACCAGCATGTGCGCCTAGAAGAAGAAACCCGTTCGAATGCGATTTTGCGTGACGATTTCGAGGTCCTCTCGAACTTGCCTTCAGGTTGGCCTTTTGGCTGAATCCCTTCTGGCAGACGGCGCAGCTGAACGCCGCCTCGTCCTTGTGCGTCACGCGATGCACGGACAGCGTGCGCGCCTGGCAGAAGCCCTTGCCGCAAATGTCGCACTTGAAGGGCTTCACCTTCGAGTGGATGTATCTGCAAGAGGCGGCGGAACGCGCGTAGAGGCCGAAAGCTGCGAGGAGACAGCGCGAGCGGTGTTCTACTTGTGGTCGCGCAGATGGTCCTGCCGTCGGAAGGCCTTGCCGCAGATGTCACACGGGTAGGGCCGCTCGTCCGTGTGCGTCCGCTCGTGAATCATGAGGTTGTAGGACTTGGTGAACTTGCGGTTGCAGAAGCGGCAGATGAACTCCTTGCGGGGCCGACTGCTCGGCTTCAGCGACGACGGCGCCGCCGCGCCGTATCGTCGCGTCTTCTGCGCTGCCGCCGCTGCCGACCCGAGAAACCTATTTAGATTCGGCGCGCTGGTTGTCTCTTTCCTATGGAACGGCCCATTGCGACTGCGTCACGCTCACCAGTAGGGCCTGGGGCCGCCGAAGCCGGCAAATGGCGGCGGTGGGGCAGGCGCGAGGGGCTGCGCTAGCGGCCGGGGCGGCGTGCCGCCGCCAGCGAGTTGGAGACCGGCGACGGAGGCGCCGAGCTTGGCAAAGTCGAGCCGAGCGGCTCCACTTGTCGTCGGCGGCGCGCGGACGCCGCTGCCGTGCAGGATGCTCGCCATCGCCTGCACGTTGGCCAGCTGCTGGCGGCGCAGCTGCTCCATCATCGCTTGCGCGTAGACCGCCAGACTCCAGTTGGGCGGCGGCGTCGTCTTGCTCGGCTCGCCGACGACCGCCGCCGGCTCGCTCTTCGCTTCGTTTTCGCTGCCGTCCGCCTCCTTGTCGTCGACGTGGGCACAACTGGCGGCTAGCTTGGAGAAGTCGAACTTGTGCGTGGTGGCGGGTTGCTTTGGCATGGACGGCTGCTCGGAGGCAGTGGCTTCCAGCTCGGCGCTGCCGGCGCTCGAGTTGGCGCCGCTGCTGCTGGCGCCGCTCCGAGAGCCGGGACTCGGCTGCGGGGACCGCGACTGCTGCTGCACGCCGGCCAGGTGCAAGCGCTGACTCAGCATGTACGCCGCAATCACGTTCGGGTCCACGACCGCCCCTCCAGTGGCCGCCGTCCGCCAGTTGGGAAAGAGCGAAGAATTTCTCGGCGGCTGCGCCACGGGCGCGCGCATCGCGGGCGGCGACGTCTGCTTCTCGGGACTGCTCGACATCTCTAGGGAGAGTGCGACGGCGCTTCCTGACGAGTTGCCTAAATGCTACGGGTCATTCTAAGCTTCGCGTTCTCACGCCCAAGCAATTCGCGATAACCAAAGACGGAAGTTGTACAAGGTGTCGCGCTTGAGTAAGCGCGACGCCTTTACTGGGCTGGGCGCGCACGCCTACGGTAACTGGGAGCGCCGACCGAACAGAGTGTACTTCGGTCGTATTTTCTCCGCTATTCCACTGGCCGACTTCTAGAAAGTATATTTTGGGTGGCAAGTTACTGGCCGACGGTCCGATAAGGCGGAGGTCGACCGTCAGTGTTTTGGTAGCGGCGCATGTCCTACAAGTAGGCAAGAACGACGGACGGGCACCGGCGGCGTCGGCGGCCAGTCCGCTCGAGAGATAGGCGGAACGTTGGCGCTGTCCGCCCTCCCAGCAACTGCAGCAGCCGGCGCGCGCCTGCTGCCTGACACCAAGCGTCGCGCGATAACTTACGATCGGCGCCCGTTTAGCGCCTCCGTCAGCGACTCCGCCTAGTGGGGCGCCGTCGGCCGCTTATCAATTTGTTTTGGCTCCTAATAGGCTTTCGTTGCGCCGACGGTGGGTGGAGGAGCACGAGAACTACGGTACGCTGTCGAGACATATTACGGGTGGCAATCGGTCGGCGCCGCGCCGGATTAGGAGACGACGAAGTGGCAAGCCGACGACGGCAGCGGCAGCGAGCGCGTGCGTGCGTGCGTCGTCAAGCAAGTGACCGGTCGTCGCGGACGAGGCAGCAAGAACGGGACGGACAACGAGATACCACCCAAGTGTGCTACAGAGCAACGTTCGAGAGAAACAAAGAACTCGGTGTCGCAGCAGTCACTGGGAGTTGCGTCGCGACAAAGAACGGATGAAGAAGTGGCCAATTGGGTTGTAAAAGCCGACAGAACCAGTAGTGGTCTGCCGGACACACGGGGTGGCGGTCGACAGGGCGCCACTCGACAGGGGACTCCAATCTGACCGGACGGAGTGTGGCTGCGCCGCGGGGGCCCGACGTATTTGATGATGATGTGCAGCAAACGCGGCGGGGCACTCGGCGCAGTTTGCCAAATGCGAAGCCGAACTTGCACCCAAAAGCTGCACCACCAGCAACATCTATGCCTTTCTACTGCCGAGCCGAGTACGGTAAGGCGGCCGAGCGGGGATGGGGGGGGGGGGGGGGAGCGCATCGGCTTGCCTGCCGGCGGTGCCGCCGACTGGTAGGCGACGACGTCGTCTGTCTCTTGAAGGGGGCGCAGAGGGCGTCGTCGGCTGCGGTGTGTGGCGGCGGGCGCTAAGGGGCTGAACGGATTATGCGGCGCCAACCGTCTCGCGGGCGTCGGCACGACGGCGGCGACGACGACGAAGTGTGTTTGTTCATCGGCCTTGGCGCGCTGGCCGCAACGCGCCGCGCCGCCTCTTAGCATGCGCCCCCGAGCGCGCGTCAAGCTATTTGCATGGACGGCCATCAGGTAGGAAGGCAGATGAGAGTGAGCGAAAGGAGACAGCGGACCGACAGAGTGAGAGAGAGAGAGAGAGAGCCAATAAGCGTCGCCCGCTCGCGCTCTGTCTCCCTCTCTGAAGGTGTCACCGGGGCGGCAACGCCTTTGGAGGAACGGCGGCGTCGGCGTGAAGTGGCCGCCCACTGTAAATTTGTCCACAACGGCGCGCTGTCGCGAATACAAAGTTTGCGACGCTGAATAGATCAAAGAAGCCGTGGCGATCGTCGATGGCACTCGGACGGCTAATCCGGCCGGTAGGGGCCTTTTGACCGGCGGGCGACGAGCGTCGGCGGCGAAATGACGCCAGCCGGCGAGGATCCGCCCGCGCCCGCCGACCTCGGCTCCTGCCTTGATCTGCGCGCGGCAGGCAGCAGCAGCCTGGGAACGCAGCCTCCGCCGAGCAAGCAAACTCAGCTCGGCACGTAGTAGCAGCGGCCCGAAAACGATGGAAAAACACTGGGTAAACACACGGCAGTCAAAGGCGAAATAATCGCGACGACTGAATTTCAAATGAGGTTCCCAGGACGATATGTTGCGTTGCGCCGAGCGCGCGTGACCTCAGCGCCGGGCGCCGTTGGGCACGGCCTTCGCGTGCTGCTCGTGGAGGCGCGCTTACGTGGGCGAATTGCGATTGGGATCGCGTGAAAGCGCGAGAAGCGACGAGGATGGATGCGCGCCCGGTCTCGTCGTCGGCGGCGTGCGGCGCCGCCGAGTCGCCGCCGGCCGGCAGCTGGATGCTCTCTTTCTCGGCCGCACGCCCGCCCGCCCGCTGCTGCCAGGCGCCCGTCAGGTGGGGAAGCGTCGACGAGCAGACGGCCGCTTGAAATGAGTCAGTAGCCAGAAAGCCCTTCTGTAACCGAGGAGCCGCCTCCCCACCTCCCCCCCCCCCACTCGCTGCATGCGGCAAACACTGCCTTACGTACAGTACCGGGTGCAGGGAAGCAGCTAGATTCGATTAAGCCGACGGAGGCGCGCAAACGGCACACTGCGCAAGCGCAAGCGGCGATAAATAGTCGGCGGCAGGGGCGGCGGCTGCCTTTGGCCGCCGTCAAAATGCTGATGAGATGCCGGGAGGCGCGCGCCGACGGAAATGAAGCTGACAAGCGAACCGATGGACCGCCATCACAATTTATCAGTGGCGGCTCTCCGCGCTGAGGGCTCACCTCACCGTGTGCGGGCTCGACTCGATCCACCCTAAGACAGATTGGTGATTAGGCCTGCGCTTGCGTGCCTCCTTCTCGAGGAAGCACACCGGGACCAGAAGGGGGTGAGGGGGTGGCGGCATACTGTAGCGATTGGCTTGTCGCAGCCCACCCCAAGAGCGGTGAAGCGAGAGGTACGCGTTCCGTTGATCCGTCAAAAGTTGTTTGTGGATGGCTGCTCGGCGCGCGCGTCTCCTCTTCGCGACGAGTGAGCGGCAAAGCTGACGCGCCCGACCCAAATCCTTCCAGTTTCTATCGAAGCGGCTGGAAGGGGGGTTGCGCCCGTGACGCCTACCTACAGTGCTTACAACACAAAGACAGTAAAAGTTCGCGCCTCTCTCTTTGTCAGGCTCGGACGGCTAAGCGGAACGGCTTTGAAGAGGCCGCCGACTGTCTGCGTGTGGCGGCGCGGCGGCTAGCCGGAAAGAGAAATTGGGAGTCGAGCTCTCGCGCCTTTTCCCCTCCTACTGACCGCTCTGAGCGGCGGGCCTTCAAAGCGCTGCTGCCGCTATCACCGCGACAGCCGACAGTAAACGTTACGGCTGAGGCGCCCGCGCGCGCGCGTGTTGACGACAGAGACGACGGGGAACGCCAACGGAAGTGTCGCGACGCTCGTAAAGGAGCTAGGTAGCCGTGTCAGCTAACGGCCGTTTGCACACGCCTTGCTCGAGCACCGCGCCCGCAGTTGTGTAGTTTTTACTGCCGGCCCTTTCTGACGCCGCCTGCCACGAGCCCGCGAGGCGGGGGTACTGTAAGCGACTAGCGTCCACCACCACACACAGACACAGGGCGGCCCACTCATTTGTAGCGACGAGCGCGTTGCCGCCGAGAGGTTTATGATTTATTTGGCGGCCGACCCCAGGGAGGTAGGTGGCGGCGCAAGAAGGCGTTTACGAGCGCGCGCCGCTGCCTCAAGGGCACCGGGCATCTGGAACAGGATTCGGTTTCGGCGCGCGCTCGGCGGCGGCGTCGAAAGGCGCTTCTTGGCACCTGACAACAAGGTGTGCGCGCCCGCGCCCGCGCGCGCAAGCGGCCCCGCGCGGCGCTTCAAAGCAGCGCGACGAGCAGGACGGCAAACAAGCTTGATCGATTTGTTGGTGGCGCCAAGATTTGGCGCCCGCCGCCTAACGGACGAGTCCGAGCAGCCGTCGTCGACCCTTTGGGGACTCGGCAAAGCTAGCACTCGGCAATCGTAAGAAGCCATCCAGAGCACTGTAGCAACACGTTCTACGATGGGCTGGACGCAACACTGTCGTCACGTCGGAGAGTCCGTTCAAGAGCACTCGCGAAACGCCATCTACAGGCACTACACAACTACTACCAATGAATGAATCAATGAATCAATCAGGACTGAATCAGGCACCGGGTAGAGAGACAGAGAGGCGGGGCGGGGTCCTTGGTTTCCCGAATGCCGAGTGGTCAGTTGGGCTTGTCTGCGTCAACGTCCTTCTCGTCGTTGTGCAGTTCGTCCATGCGCTTCTGATGCCGATGGATCGCGTCCTCGTGCTGCCGAATCTGAACATCGCCTCTGCTCGCCTATGCCTCCTCCCGCGCACAACACGCTTTTCAATGCCACACGTGCACATGGCTAGGCGAGGGAGGGGGCCTGGTGAAAATATCTCGACATATTTTAGGGATGCACCCCCGCTTTCACTTTTCGGCACCTCAAAACACTTTTTTCAAGCTCGAGCCAACAGTGAAATGGCACACATTTTTTTGTTTGCGGCGCGGATTTGCGCACTTTCAGGCTGAAGCGTTACGTGAAACGATTTCCGAATCATATTTTGGGTTGGGCTTCTAACTGGATCATTAGCCGAATGAGTAGCAGTTAGATGAAACGTGATGTATGAAAAAATACATCCCAAAAATGCACAATACGGCCATAAAGCAGATGGGAGCGACTAAGCGGTGTTCCATCCATGAGCCTTCACTTCCCCTTTTATTCCGACTGGACGGACAGAACCACCCCCCCCCCCATCCCGACGACTCGTGAGTTACATGTATCGATCACCGCGCGCCGTCCAACCGTTTGCTTTTCCATTCCTGGGTCACACACAAACACACACACACACACACAAACACACACACACACACACACACACACACACACACACACACACACATGCAGGCATGCAACCCGGTTTTCGTGATGGAGGGGTCAAAGCACCACCTTCCAAAAGGCCGCAATTGGTCCGGAATTTTGGGAGGAAACTAAGAATGGAAAACGATATACCGAAATAGCGTGCAAATGGGCTATTTTGGTCCAAGCAGGGTCTAAATGTAGTGTACTAACTATCTTTTCTGTTAAATTAGTCACTACTAATATACTCTATTTTCCAAGTCGACAGTGTCACATTAAATAGCTCCGTTCGCTCGCGTGTCACTTCCACTCATCGTGCTTGGGATCACTGTAGTGTCGTTGCCAACACTACATCCCTCCCCTTCTAGCTGAAGACGGGCGGCTGCTGTAGGCTGCCGGCGGTCGTCTTCTGGGTCGATGCCGGCGTCGACAGCTCGGCGGTCGTCTTCGAGGTAGTGTGGCAGGGCGCTGGCGTCCTCAGCTCAGCCGTCTCCGTCATTCGTGCAGTCGACGGCGTCCACTCGTCCTTGTCGTCATTGCTGCGCTCCGTCGCTGGCGTCTCCTTGGTCGGTGCCGGCGTCGACAGCTCGGCAGTCATCTGGCGAGTGCTGGTCATGCGACTGCTGGTCGTGATGGTGCCGAGGACTCCGTTCCATCGAAGTTGACAAGACGCTTGTCCAACTCTCGCATGGGCAAGTCGGGGAATAGCCGGTCGCGCACTGCCTGCGTCATCATCGAGCACCCAGCGCCGGTGTCCATCTCCAACTTGACGCGACGGAACTCGCTGCCGTCCCAGATGGAGATGGTCTTGACGAGCATCTTGCCACCAGCCTCGCGCACTGACAGGATCGCCTCGTCGTCCTTCTCCTGCAGTCGCTGCTGGCGCTGCTCCGGCTGTTGCCTGCTTTCTCTGCAGCAACGCGCGTAGTGGCCTCTCTGCTTGCAGCGGTTGCAAGTCTTGTCCTTGGCCGGGCAGCTGGCGCTGTAGCTCCGATGTCCCGCCAGGCCGCAGCTTCGGCACTTCGCTTCACACGGCTCCGCAGCTGGCGCCTGCTTCAGCGCTTGGACCTGCGCATGTCGTCTCGACATCGCGTCCGCTTCTGTCCGCGCGCGCTCTTCAGCCTGCATCGTTGCCAGCACTGCCTTCATGTCGACCTTCTTCAGCGTGAGCAGCCGCGTCTGCGTGTCCTTGCTCGCGCAACCGCAGATGAGCCGGATGGCTAGCTGGTAGTCGAGCTGACTGCTGAAGCCACAATCCACGGCGATGGTGCGGAGGGCGCAGAGGTACTCGTCGGCAGACTCGTGCGGCGCCTGGTCTCGCTTGTAGAAGTCGTAGCAGGCGGCTGCCGGGCTGATCGGCGGGGCGAACTGAGCGCTGACGGCGGCAACAAAGTCCTCATGGCCCATGCTGTCGATCTCCTCAGCGGCGGGGTTCGTGTCGAACTGGCGCGCGCCCTCGGTCCCGAGCAGCATGTAGAGGAGCGTGTTCTTCTGAGCGGCCGTGAGCTTCTGGTCGGCTGGGCGATTCGCGTCCGTCAGCATGGTGAAGCGCTTGAACAGCTTCAGCCACTGCTTGAAGGCGCACAACGGCTCCCCGGGGTGCGGTAGCCACTTGTCGACGGACGGGACGGGCATGCGCGCCATCAAGGTCGGCATCGTCGTCAGATCCGACTCGCTCGCAGTCGCCATTTCTCCGCGTGTCGTCCTCCTCTTCAAGGTCACGCCACTTGTAGTGTACTAACTATCTTTTCTGTTAAATTAGTCACTACTAATATACTCTATTTTCCAAGTCGACAGTGTCACATTAAATAGCTCCGTTCGCTCGCGTGTCACTTCCGCTCATCGTGCTTGGGATCACTGTAGTGTCGTTGCCAACACTACACTAAACAGCGTTATTCCGCTGCTCTGAAGTAAAAAAAACACGGCACAACTGACAAGACATACACGTTCTGCGAACCAACAATGCGGAACTGGAGAGGTTAAATTTTTATTACTGGTGGGCAGGGTTGCATAAAAAAAATTTCAAGTTTTTCTTAATTTAAAAAAAAAAATATTTTTTTTTTAAATTATTTTTTTTTTAAATTGACTTAGGAGCCATCAGTGGTGCCAAATACCCGTACTATAAGATACTTTTATTAGCCTATTAGAGTGTCAAACACAAGTACTAGTGCTTCCCTAAAGCCTTTAGAAGCATATTTAGCATCGTTTTAGTCAAATGGTGACAAAGCCGCTGCCTCTAAATGGTCGTGTACAGTATCACACTATGTTGGGAACTATAGGGTGTTTTTTTTAAATTATCACATTTCTTTTTTGAATAACTTTCGTTTCCTTTTTCGGATTGTTATGAAATTTGGAACACTTATGCTCAAGACTTTGGGATTTTGTATGAAAAAAGAATCGTCGAATTCGGTTGAGGATTCCGAGAGTTATGGCGCTCCAAATCAGATGTCGCTTTTTGGGCCGATTTCATGGCGAACAACCTGGGCCGTTGGGTTTGTATGGAGTGGGGGGAGGGCGGATGGAGAGGGGGCGGTTTCAGTCGTGTTACTGTGCGCCGACAGTATTGGACGAGCTGCGCCAGCTAAAAGCAAAGTTTGGCGTTTGAAATTTGGCATACAGTACGGGATAGTTGCGATTCAAACGATTTAGTTTGTAAAATCTGTCCAAAAAGCGACATCTGATTTGGAGCGCCATAACTCTCGGAATCCTCAACCGAATTCGACGATTCTATTTTCAGACAAAATCCCAAAGTCTTGTGTATAAGTGTTCCAAATTTCATTACAATCCGACAAAGGAAACAAAAGTTATTCAAAAAAGAAATGTGATAATTTAAAAAAAACACCCTTTAGTTGGGAACCCCAAAAAGAGATTAGTTTTGGTGCTAATAAGCAAGTTTATGCATGAATAACTACTAAATGTACCATCTAAACACCATTTAAACGCCTTTTTGCCACTCAAAAGCTAAATTTTACCCAAAACGGAGAAATTTTTTTTAATTAAAAAAAAATCCAACTTTTCATTAAAACAAAAAACTTTTTTTTAAATTGTGCAACCCTGCTGGTGGGGAGGAGGAGGGGATTAGAATGAATTGAATATGGTAGCTATTTAAATAATAATATGTACTCCTACCTAACATTAGGATACTGGTAGTATATATTTTCAGTTAATAAATGAGCGTGTTGGCTGGGGAGGTAACATGTTACCTTTGTGACACAGCAAATTGGAAGCGCATGAGAGGAGGGAATTAGTGTATACAGCCATAGATGTTATTAATGTTGGTCTTACAAAATTCATAAATCCAACATTAGACTATTTTATTGACTTTATTCATTATTGTCTTTATTACTAAAAAGTTTCATACCACAGCCTCGCACCCTCGCAGAAAGATTTTATTAGAATTGGCTCGTGGTTCTGGAAAATAATCTAAACAAATTTCGGTTTCGCAGCGGGGGGGGGGGGGGGAAGAATGGAAAACACGCCGACTTCACCTTCCGGTAATCTGGGATGTCGAATTCGATGGCCAGGGGGGGGGGGTGATCCCAAAAAAAGGCGGAAAGACCCACCCCTGGCCCCTAACCGCACCTAAGTGCAGGGGGGGGGGTCGTCAATCATACATGCATACATACATACATGCATACAATCATACCCACACCCTTGCCGCGCACGTATGTTGACGTTGGCACAACTGGGACTGTGATGGAACGGAGCCAGTGTTCCATCGCAGTGAGTGAGTCGGTTCTTTTAACTATCTTCCCCAAAGGTTTTTAGTTGGCGGACGTAACGCTACTTATTCTACAGTAGTTTCTTTTATTATTCTACACTTCGATTAATCGGCGGCAGTGAACAACGCTAAATTGTAAATTGCAATCCTCTAATTTTGCGAAGCTGAAGCCGACTGAACGTCGCTGGGTGTATGTGGAAGTGGAACGGACCTGGCGCTCGTGGTGGAGTATCTCGCGGTAGAGGTCCTCGCGCAGGCTCTTCAGCTGCTGCTTTTGCTGAAGCACACATTATGACACGTGCACGGGCGGAACGGATAGCAAGGCAGGACACAAGCGCCCACTCACCAGTTTGTAGAAGTACTCCTCCTCTCTAGCCGCCTCCAGTTTCCCGAACACGCCGCCAGCTTCGCGAATGGAACCACCTCCGCCGCCACCCTACATACAGTCCAGGATGACGAAAAGTAAAAATAAAAAAAAAACTGTGTGCACGTACCAATCCTGAGCCACGACCCAGGTCGGTGCCGCCGCCGCCGGTACTGCTCTCAAGAAGAGGCGCCGACGTCGACAGGCGCGCCGATCCGGCAAAACATCTAAAGATACACAAACACGTCCTCTCTAAATGTTTTCACGAATTCACGTCACACGTTCTAAAAAAAATGGAATCTGTGGTAAGCCGAACCTTGCCACTGCGCGAACACTCGAACAACGGAGGCTGGGCAACATGGGGTTTTATTTTTCGCTTCTCAAAGGAAGAAAGAAACAGCGGACAGGAAGCAATGATGGCGCGGGGGAGGTGGGGGGTCGTAGGTGTTGTTGCACCGTCGCTGTCGTGTTGTAGTGGGTGGTGCTAGTAGTTGTTGTTTTTTTTTTGTTTGTTATTTTTTTTTGTGGTGATAAGTCGTGCGTGGTGCGTCGCCGTGCGGGGGGTCGGCAGCAGCGGTGTCTTCTTTTTTTGCTCGCTATAGATAGTTTTTTTTTTCCTTTGAAGGGGAGGGGGGCGGGGCGGCGTCCCCCGGCCGCCGGCCGGGGGGGGGGACGCCCCCCCGTGGGGGCCGCCGCCGCCGCCGTCCCCCCCGGCCGCCGGCCCCGGCGGCCGCCGGTGGTAGTTTCGGGGAGGCGGGGCGCCGCCCCCGAGGGGGGGGGCGGCGGCGGGGGGGGCGCTCCCCGCCCGCCCGCCCCCCCCCCCACCCCGCGCGCGGGGCGAGGGGGGGGGGGGGGGTGGGGGGGGGAGCCGTGCGTCGGGCGTCTCTCGCGGAGACCCGCCCCTCTCTGTCTCCCGCGGGTAAGTGTTGTGGGGGCGGGCCCCCCCGAGGGGGGGGGTGCGTCCCCCCCTGGCTGGCAGGGGCCGGGTCCCGTGGAGAGGAGGAAATCCGCCCCCACCGGCAACGATGGGACCCGGCCCTTTAAGTTCTTGGCCAGCATTGTGCCAGACTCGGAAAGTTCTCCAGAAGAGCAACCTAAACCGTGCTCAGTGTTTTCCGCGACCCCGGGCAAACACGGGATGGATTGAGGATGCGTTGGTGTGCCTGCTGCTTCGAGTCCTTGTGACGGGGGGGGGGGGAAGCGCGCCGCTAAACTACGAAGTTCAGCCGTGACGCTTTTTTCCACGCCGTCCATTTTGGCAGCCAGCAAGTAACACAGACAGGAGTCAGTTGAGCCCCTTGCCGAGCGCCACGCTTGGGCGGCGCTCTCGGCCCGGTGGTCCCCGAAGGGTGGGGGGGGTGGGGGGGGCTGTGGGTGTGGTGGTTGTGCGACTGCTGTCTCCGCGCCTCTGCCTCTGGAGGGTTCTCCGCTGAGCTCGTTTGGCCTCCGAATCGTTGTTCTTCTTTGTGGCGTTATCTCAGATGCTGAGTCAAAGTAGATATTGTCTGCATTAAACCCGCAGGCCGACGGCGGGCGGGCGGGCGGCTGGGTGTGGGCGGGCGGGAGGGCGGGCCGTCGAAAGAAAGGGGCTGGTGGTCCTCCCCCGCCTCCTGTTGGCCCTCTTGGGGGGTCTCCCGCGGCCGGCTCCCGTTCCGGCCCCCGAAAATCGGTGTTCCTCCCCCTCTGTGTGGCGCGGTTCTCTCGAGATTGAGTCTATCGTGTATATAGAGTCTGAAGTACACAATGACACAAACCATTTAAATTTTATTGATGGGATGAATGCTACGGTATGGCCGGTTCGAGTTCGACTGCGGACAACAACTGCTTAACATCCTCTTTTTCCCCACCGCGCCGCGCGCTCTTTTTTCCTCCCCCCCTTTTTTTTTTGTTGTCGCGGCGGAAAAAAAATTAATAAAGTAAACAACAGTACTCCCTGTTGCTTATACAGTACTCCCCTCTGTTTCTTCCGCCCTCTGTTCCCTTCCCCTGTTCCATTCCCCTGTTCCATTCCCCTGTTCCATTCCCCTCCCCCCCCCTTTCCCTCCCCTCTCCTCCCCCCCCTCCTTCCCCCCCCTCTTCCCCCCCCTCCCATCCCCCTGTTCCATTCCCCTGTTCCATTCCCTTACACATTACACAATCGGGTAAACGCGCAAACCACCAAGCACGCTGCTACTGTTCGTAAAAACAAGTACAGTACCTCCCAAATATTTGCATTAAACCCGCATTCGACGGATCATTTAAATTTTATTTGTATGAACGCTACGGTATGGCCGCACACTGCGGACAACGCGTCATTCTGGTGTTGTTTGTTTCTATGAAATAAAGGCGTTGAATACGACGAGACGTTGTAAAGGGGAGCGCGCGAACGCACTGAACTGGTTCTGAAGGTCAATCGCAGACTAGCCAGTGCAATACGTAAGAAGCCGTACACTTCGTGTATGTAACGTTATAGTATGGGTTGCCTTTTTGTTTTCACCTTTTTGATGGTGCCGTGTGCTCTTGAAGGACGTAAGCGCATTGATGAAAATGTTAGTTCGACACACCGGTGCGTATACTCGCTTAGAACTGCGGCGTCTTTATCGGTTCGATGAGAGCATGAAACGAACCGTTCTCACCACTCACAATCGGCTCCGAGGCCAAGAGTTTGCGAGCAACATGCAAGAACTGGTGCGCAGAGTGCTGTTTCTGATTTTATTCATTGCAACGAACGCCGTACACAGGTACGTTTCTCCTGCAGGTGTGGGACGAGCGTTTGGCGGCGCTAGCGAGAAGCCACGCGAAGAGATGCCGAGCGTCTCATAGCGCCAGTGAGACGTTGCTTGCGTCTCAGTTGTGCGTTTCGCATATTGGTGGAAGAGAGCCGGGTGGGTGGGATTGTAGCGGCGAGACGGCGAGACGCAGCCGGCTTCGACGAGGTCGGCGAGAACATGTGGTGGTCGACGGAGCGGCGGCTGCGCACCGGCCGCGAGCTGGAGCGCCTCATCGAGGACTTCTACGCGGAGAAGCCCTTCTACGACTTCCGCTCGCTGCTCTGTCAGCGCGGCCAGATCTGCGGCCACTACACTCAGGTTGGGAGAGCACGTCCCCTTCGAGCGTGGAGCAGAACCCAAGAAACAGCGGACTCCAGCTTGTCTGGGCCGACACATGCGCCGTGGGTTGCGCCGCCTCTCACTGCGACAGCATCATGCACGGCGCGGGTGTCGACTATGGTCACGTCTACGTCTGCCACTACGGACCGGGGTCCGCTGCAAAAACGATACTTACAGTTCCTGTTTGTTCTGCATGTTTTTTATCGCTCTGCACTCCTAGTGCCAATCGATTCCGAAAGATTCCGTATCGATTTGGGCCATCATGTGCGTCCTGCCCTAACAAATGTGTCGGCCAACTGTGTGGTGAGTGAAACTTCTCATTTCTGCAAGACGTCATCTCAGATACCTAAAGGGTGTTTTTTTTAAATTATCACATTTCTTTTTTGAATAACTTTTGTTTCCTTTGTCGGATTGTTATGAAATTTGGAACACCTATACTCAAGACTTTAGGATTTTGTCTGAAAGAAGAATCGTCGAATTCGGTTGAGGATTCCGAGAGTTATGGCGCTACAAATCAAATGTCTCGTTTTTGGGCAGCTTTACAAGCTTTACTGTTCGAATTGTGACTATCCAGTATTGTACGCCAAATTTCAAACGCCAAACTTTGCTTTTGGTTGGCGCGGGTTCGTCTAATCGGCGTACAGTATTCACTACTGCTCGCTCGACTAAAACCTCTCCATCCGCCCTCACCCCATTCCATTCCTCTCTCTATCCCACAGCCCGCGGCCGCGCCGCTCCCTTCACTCCAACGCGGGCGCTACAAACGAGACATTTGATTCGGAGCGCCATAACTCTTGGAATCCTCAACCGCATTCGACGATTCTTTTTTCTGACAAAATCCTAAAGTCTTGAGTATAAGTGTTCCAAATTTTATAACAATCTGACAAAGGAAACAAAAGTTATTCAAAAAAGAAATGTGATAATTTAAAAAAAAAACACCCTTTAGTATCTAAGATGGCACTCAGACAGTATTTTAGCAGCCTAGCGATATATATGTTTTTATTTAGCGTCGCAATGTAGTGGTGTACGATCTGCGGTTTCGACGGAAACTGACCTGACACATTTTGTCCGTCCCAAGCAGTTTATCTCGTTTCGGAAAGGTGCGTATGCTCTGTCAATGGAAGTGCAACGTTCTACTGGAAGTGGGTTTGCAGGTTGCGCTCCAAATCGTCATGCGTTGTGCTCGTTTTGGGCTGAGCACGGCGAGTGCAGCATCAATCCGTCTTACATGTTGAGTCAGTGCCGCACTGCATGCATGCCAGCTGACTGTGCAAAATCTCCTTCGATCCGTATGCCACCCATTTTCTCTCATTTTCCTTCGGTTCAATTTTCTCAGCAATAGACCTCTGATTCAGCTGTGAAGTGTGAGAACCGACATGGGATGTGCGACGCTTGGGCCGCGAGTGGCGCGTGTCGACTCAACGCCGAGTATATGTTCTGGAGGTGCCCTAAAGTTTGTAAAATCTGTGTCTAGCGATTCCCATCCAGTCATCACAGAACCCTCTAGGTACATACGAGTGACTGAGCAGTACAAACGGTTGACAAATGACAGACATGCCGGTGTCGCTGCCTGCTAGTCGGATCTAGAAATATTGCGTTGATTGATGTATGTCACGCGTGGTAGAGGCCGCTCTGTTGGTTGGAAGACAATTTGGCGCACAATATATTGAAGATACTGTTACGGTGACATTATGACAAGTAGTTAGGATGCTGCGCATAGCCGCCTTATTTTGCAACACGCTCCACCGAGTTCTGCTGTCAGGCCACTCCCGAAACCAACATGGCCAAGCAGGAAGTGCCCATCATGCGTGGACAGCTAGAAAGGCACTATTGAATGGTTTGTGACCAGAAATCGCAAGATCAGCCTCAATGCTCTGCCCGGAGACGCACACTTGACCTAATGACCTACCAGAAAGTAGTTGAATGGGTAGTCAATTTTGATAGGCGCATCGTTTCGCCTTGGACTGGAGAGCGGGCCAGCTGCAACACACTGCTGGAAGCCCTTGTCAGTGATTGCCACCTCTCCGTTGATCAGGGCGCCTTCCAGTTCACAACTGAATTCAGTGGGCTGGAAGGGAGGAGTGGCGACGCGCTCTGATGACCTCCGTGACAAGGGTGGGCGCGCCTACCATGAGCGCTCTCTTGGTTGGCGTCACATGGCCGGCCGTCACATTGGCGTCACATGCTGCACCGGCCACTTCCGGTGCAGCGTAAAATTTTCCTCCCTAATATTCTCCCCCCCTCCCAGGAAAAATCTACCGGTAAATTCTTCCCCTCGGGAAAAATATAATGGTACATTCTTCCCCCTCGGGAAGATTTTGCACGTTATATTTTTCCCCCTCCGTGACATTCTTCCCCCCTACTGTCTCTTCTCGGCGGTTGGTCAATACGCAAGGCGGTTGGACGGCTTTAGGACACAGAGGGTCCTGCGTCACCGTTCCTGATCAGAGAGAGAGTTGAGATGGACGCCACAGATAACCACAATAAATCAAACCTGATTGGGCGTCGAATGGGCCAAGGTGACGAATAGGCCAAAGCGTCGAATGGACCAAAGGCCTCGACCGGAGCGGCGTACTGGACCGAATTATATAGGGGACTGGGGTTCGCTCTGCCAAAGTGTGTCACCAGCCGTCGCGTGTCGCAAAAGTGTCGCATTACAAAAGCAGTACGTTACGCGCGGCGCGGGATGTCGGCAGCCACGTCCGACACGACCGCCACGCACGACGATGGCTGGTCTGGACACAAAAGTTTAGGAGTTGCTGTATCTCGTCACGAGCGCGCAGCATGCCGTTGACACGCGCCTCGACGATTTTGGGCGCAGGCTGAGCGCCTTCAAAACTGCCTCCCGGACTGACGGCTCGGATAGAGCGCGTCGACCACGCGGCCGACCGACTGAGCGCGTGTCATTGATGTTAGGGAGGTAGTCGGGAGTTGTGGGACTGCAGCACAATCAATGCGCCCGCCTTGCAGAGGCCAGGGTCACGTACTGGTCAACCGCGACGTGGCAGGCAAGCATACCTGTGATAAATGCTTAGGCGCCCATTCATCCTCCTTAGGCAGATTTGATTGGCCCATTTGACGCTTTGGCCCATTCGTCTCACACTTCTGCCTTCTTACGATTTTTGTGATGGATCCTGCGCTCTATTCCGCTCTTTACGATTACTTGAAAAGCGGCCAGTACCCTTCCGCCTGGGACGTAACTGGCGACGCCAAGTCAAGAAAAAGAGACCTTCGCAAGCAGCGAATTCTAAACCACGGTGAAACTGTAAAAATAGACGACTGCGCGTAATACAAAATGCGGACAGCCCGAACGATCCGGACTACGCGCACTTGACTGTACTTGTACTGTTTGTGGTGTTACGCGTGCATTTCAAACGTCTCGCGTGCATTGGAAGCCTTGTTTACGAAGCCTGGAGTGGGGGGAAAAATATGACAAAGGGGGAGAAAATTTACCGGTAAATTCTTCCCGGGGGACTTTTTTACGGGGGGAGATATTTTACGTGACACCGGCCAGTGGAGCATTGTTTCGTTGACACCACAGGCACATATGACCAATACAACACTCAGTGCCATGCATGACAGCCATGACAATTGCGACAATCTATGCAATTCCAGCGACTTCTTGCCTCACAGTCAAGCTCAGGAGGGTCCTGCCAATGGTCGGACTGTCGCTGATGACGTCAGCGACTCCGATTGGATGTCTGTACCGTGCTACCATCGTGACAATTGTACAGACATGACATTGGCAGAACAGACGATCCCTGCTCTGCAGATCGTGTGTACAGAGAAATCTGCAGAGTGCTGCGCTGTATGCGGGAAGTTTGACTCGTGCTTTGTGTACAAACTGTACTGTACTGTGCATTACCAAATGACAAAAACTCGACAGATCTGAGCAGTCATTGAAATGGCGGCAAATTGACAAGCTCGCATTAGAGCCATGATTTAGACCAGCCTGTCAAACGCTAATTGCTGAAGCACCAACACAATAACAACCACACAATAAGATCTGATGACAATGGAGGAAATGGGCAATGGCGCCGAAGGCTCGGCGAGCACTATGCGCTCTAGTGGCTCGTCCAGCGGATTTTGGCGCGAGGACTGAAGAATAGCGCTTAGTGGGCCCCAATTGATACTGACTACCCTTTTGGTCCTGCTCCCGGGTTGCGTCGCATTCTTGGTGAGCCTGGTGAGCTGCAGTGGAATCTTTCCATTCAGTTTCGCAGCTGGTCGTGCAGACTCGCAGGCAAGAACACTTTCTTTGCTGCAGCATTCGTGTACCCATTCCCTGGTGTTCCTATCCCTTCTGATAAAAAAAAATGAGACACGTATTGCCCTGACAACATCGGTTTACTCAGACTTTAACACACAGATGACGATCTACAGTTCGCAAGTGCTATCATCATCATCATCGGCAACCCATTTCACTTTTGCAGGCCTCTCGGATGGGGCGACGCATGCGCGAACGCACGCACGCACGCACGCACGCACGCACGCACGCACGTACGCACGCACGTACGCACGCAAGCACGTTGTATAGGAGCAGTGCGTTATTGAGTGAAATGCCAAAAAGGGGAATGACGAATGGAGCCAGTATCGTATGTATACCTACACATCACTAACTGAACTGTAGTGGCAATCCACGTCTCACAAATGTTAGCAAGGTACAATTATTATTTAGGTAGGAACTTTGGCTGTGCCAGGTTGATGGTAATGACCAGAGATAGATGAGATGTGAAAGGATTGCCGTTGCGTTCTGGGTGAGTGAGCTCACACAAAAAAATGCCGAATATGTGATGTGTTGCAGCATTTGGTTTGGTTTTTATACACGGTTTGTTCAAACTGAAGTTGATCAGCTGAAAGCGTAAGTGGCTATACATAAATGAGGCATGCCTTAATTGATACCACTCTTTTTCAAACTGGGCTCCAACAAAAGAGCATCACATCATATTCACCTTTTTTTTGCAGCCACCTGCAAATTTTTCCTTAATACAGTGTTTTTTGTAAGACAAACATCGATGCATAAAACCTATACAGACACCCGCACACACGCAGGCACACACGCACACATGCATGCACATATGCACGCACGCACGACATATGTACCATGTATAACATATGTAGCATGTTTGGTAGAATCCCTCGGGTGCAGTAGGAGACCGTGACACTCATCGTATAGAATGTGAGCATGTGGATTGAAAATAGGTACGCATGTATTTTTCAGTGACCAAGGTTGTGCACAACTGAACTGATTGTCATGCAAATGATACAAACATGACGTATCAGCAAATGGCATGGCATGCAAAGAAACTACAAACAGAAGCCACTGCTGATAATATTTTTTTTGTTAATGTGTATGTATGTGCCTGCCGTAGGTACATAGGTACGCATGAATGTGGCGTGCTACGGACGTGCATTTCACGAAATGATGCGAGGTGGAGTACTATGGCCAGTCCAGAATGTGCAGAAGAGAGAGAATGTGCACTGCAACCTAATGGTTTAGCTATTCAGATGACTGTAGGAGAAGCAGTGCCATGCCTGGAAGTCCAGCTTGGAACACCCTGCTTGGGCCGACTGTGGAGTTGTCGACGTACACCCCCACTTGGACTTGCCCGAGTTGACCATCCTGCACCCAGGCCATGTACGTGTAGTGGCCGCTAAAAGGGCTGTCTCCCCTGTGCTCAACAATAGGCGCCTTTTGACAATGTGGCTCCCTTTTTCCAAAAGTGAAAATATTTTGGTGCATCAGAGCATCTTGACTCTAAGGAATGTAATCTTGTACATCAAAAGGAGATCATCTTTATTACTGATGTCAAGTCTCTTCGACCTAACCACACCAAAATATCGCCATTTCCCAGTTTTGGTATAACGGGGAAAGCATTTTGGTGCGTCCAATATTGTCCAACTGCTGCAGCTAGTCAACATCTGTTTGGGCAATCAACTTTCACATTATAGCGAAGCTTTGTCATGCACTGTTTAAGAGCCTATAGAGCATCGGAACTTGTGGTTGTAATTTTTGGTTGCTATGATCTCATACTGGTAAATTATGTGTGTGTGTGCGTGCGTGCGTGCGTGTGCAGTTGTGCTATATTGCTGCATCATAGTGTAGTGATGTAAAGAATCAAAATGATCGCTATAACTAGGCGGTCAACTTTTGTGTTTTAGCCGAAGTGATGCGACGTACTCACATCAAGTTTCTTGCGAAGCAGCCCATTTGACAGTGTGCGTGCGTGCGTGCACTTCTGCAGTGCCATATTGGTTCATTGGAGCATAGTGGTGTAAAGAATCAAAATGATCTACACGTGCAGGCGGTCAACTTTCGTGTTTTAGCCAAAGTGATCCGACCTACCCATAACGATATTTATCGATTATTCCGGAAGTGAAAATATTTTGGTGCGTCGGATCGTGTCGACTTCAAGGAATGAAATGTTCTCCATCGAAAGGCGATCAACTTTATTATTGATGTTTAGGCCATCAGACCTAACCACACCAAAATATTGCCAATTTCCATTATCGGTATAATGGGGGGAGGTATTTTGGTGCGTCCAATTTGGTTCAAATGTTGATAGTGGTCTAGATCATGTCTGGGCAAGCAACTTTCCCCATTTTAGCGAAGCTCTGCGATGCACCATTAAAGAGCCTATAGGGTACGGAACTTTTGGTTGAGATTTTTGATCACTAATATCTCATTATCAGTGATCAAGATTTGGGTTCAGTGGCTTGGCATAGACTTCCCATAAGAAACTGTTCAAGGAAATCAAAAAAAAAATTGGGGGTTAATTGAGCACTTTTTCGAGATTTACTCTTGTGCTCGCGAGTGGTGCTCGCGAGTGGTGCTCCAAAAACTGGGTGGAGAACAAGAAAAAAAAAAGACACTATTCCAAAACCTTTTTGGGCGTTTCCCCTTAACGCGCAATAGTATTGAAACGCGCTGTGGCGCGTACGGTCTCCCGATGAGTGCGCTTCTTTTGAGCCATAACGCGACCAAATCGGTTCAGGCAATCAAAAGGTGTAGGCGATCGAAAATCCGAATTCTCGCGCGCGCAAGTCGTCACATATTAGGGTTGTACCCTGACGCGTACACCCTGATATCTCATTATCAGTGATCAAGATTTGGGTTCAGTGGCTTGGCATAGACTTCCCATAAGAAACTGTTCAAGGAAATCAAAAAAAATTGGGGGTTAATTGAGCACTTTTTCGAGATTTACTCTTGGTGGAAACCATACCTGTAACTGGGGGGGTTTGGGGGGTTTCCCTCCCACACTTGCTTGTTTTGACCCTACCCACGCCCCCCCCCCCCCCCCCCCCCCCCCCCCCAGAAATTTGAAACTGAAAATGGTAATGTGTTTTGTATGGTGCTTTTGAGCAAAAAATCGCCCAAAAAGTACCTATATTGGGTTATTTACAGTGTATTTTGACTAAAAAGTGCCTATTTTAGGGTTTTTACAGTGTATTTTTGACTAAAAATCAACCAAAAAGTGCCTATTTTTTCCTTCCCAGACCCCCCCTCCTCCAGATTTTCCACCCCCCACCACCCCCCCCCCCCCCAGAAAGTGCCCGAACCCTCCCCCCCAGGTCCAATTCCCGGTTACAGGTATGGTGGAAACCACCCCCAAAAAAACGACTATGTCCGAAAAAACGCATAAAATCGGCGATATCTCAAGTTTGGTAGGACGCAGAGACGATTCCTTTGGTACGCAAAATTGCCATCATGGGTCGGCTACACATGCCGAGTTTCATCACAATTGCCCACGGTGCTCGCGAGTGGTGCTCCAAAAACTGGGTGGAGAACAAGAAAAAAAAAGACACTATTCCAAAACTTTTTTGAGCGTTTCCCCTTAACGCGCAATAGTATTGAAACGCGCTGTGGCGCGTACGGTCTCCCGATGAGTGCGCTTCTTTTGAGCCATAACGCGCCGAATTCGGTTCAGGCAATCAAAAGTTATAGGCGATTGAAAATCCGAATTCTCGCGCGCACAAGTCATCACATATTAGGGTTGTACACTGACGCATACACCCTGATGATATTGCACACTGGTGAGCAGTAGCAAAAGAAGACACTGATGTGGCAACCTGTGCAATCACTGTCAACTGATCAGCAATCACTACCAACTACTGATCAGCTAGTTAAATAAGTTCCCCATAATAAATTTGATATTGAATGCTATGGCACACTGGTGAGTAGTAGCAAAAGAAGACACTGATGTGGCAACCTGTGCAATCACTGTCAACTGATCAGCAATCACTACCAACTGATCAGCTAGTTAAATAAGTTCCCCATAATAAATTTGATATTGAATGCTATTGCACACTGGTGAGCAGTAGCAAAAGAAGACACTGATGTGGCAACCTGTGCAATCACTGTCAACTGATCAGCAATCACTACCAACTGATCAGCTAGTTAAATAAGTTCCCCATAATAAATTTGGTATTGAATGCTATGGCACACTGGTGAGTAGTAGCAAAAGAAGACATTGATTTGGCAACCTTGTGCACTCTCTGCCTAACCGATTAGCAATCTCAAATATCTGATCAGGTAGTTCCCCACGAAAAATTGATATTGTATGCTATGGCACACTGGTGAGTAGTAGCAAAAGAAGACATTGATATGCAAACCTTGTGCAATCAGAACTCTTCAATTGATTTGGCAACCTGTTCAATCACTACCAACTGATCATCTAGTTCCCCATGATAAATTTGATATTGAATGCTATGGCACATTGGTGAGAAGAGTTCTGGAAAAATGTCTGGTTTTGCTACTACTCACCAAGGCCCCACACAATACAAAAACACATTTATCATGGGTAACTAGCTCATTAGTAAGTATTGATTGAACAGGTTGCCAAATCAATTGAAGAGTTCTGGAAAAATGTCTGCTTTTGCTACTACTCACCAATGCGCCACAGCATTCAATATCAAATTTATCATGGGGAACTAGCTGATCAGTTGGTAGTGATTGAACAGGTTGCCAAATCAATTGAAGAGTTCTGGAAAAATGTCTGCTTTTACTACTACTCACCAATGTGCCATAGCATTCAATATCAAATTTATCATGGGGAACTAGCTGATCAGTTGGTAGTGATTGAACAGGTTGCCAAATCAATTGAAGAGTTCTGGAAAAATGTCTGCTTTTGCTACTACTCACCAATGTGCCATAGCATTCAATATCAAATTTATTATGGGGAACTAGCTGATCAGTTGGTAGTGATTGAACAGGTTGCCAAATCAATTGAAGAGTTCTGGAAAAATGTCTGCTTTTGCTACTACTCACCAATGTGCCACAGCATTCAATATCAAATTTATCATGGGGAACTAGCTGATCAGTTGGTAGTGATTGAACAGGTTGCCAAATCAATTGAAGAGTTCTGAAAAATGTCTGCTTTTGCTACTACTCACCAATGTGCCATAGCATTCAATATCAAATTTATCATGGGGAACTAGCTGATCAGTTGGTAGTGATTGAACAGGTTGCCAAATCAATTGAAGAGTTCTGGAAAAATGTCTGCTTTTGCTACTACTCACCAATGTGCCATAGCATTCAATATCAATTTATCATGGGGAACTGGATGATCAGTTGGTAGTGATTGAACAGGTTGCCAAATCAATTGAAGAGTTCTGATTGCACAAGGTTTGCATATCAATGTCTTCTTTTGCTACTACTCACCAGTGTGCCATAGCATTCAATATCAATTTTTTGTGGGGAACTACCTGATCAGATATTAGAGATTGCTAATTGGTTAGGCAGAGATTGCACAAGGTTGCCAAATCAATGTCTTCTTTTACTACTACTCACCAGTGTGCCATAGCATTCAATATCAAATTTATTATGGGGAACTTATTTAACTAGCTGATCAGTTGGTAGTGATTGCTGATCAGTTGACAGTGATTGCACAGGTTGCCACATCAGTGTCTTCTTTTGCTACTGCTCACCAGTGTGCAATAGCATTCAATATCAAATTTATTTTGGGGAAAATGATTTTGAATGCTATGGCACATTGGTGAGTAGTAGCAAAAGCAGACATTTTTCCAGAACTCTTCAATTGATTTGGCAACCTGGTCAATCACTACCAACTGATCAGCTAGTTCCCCATGATAAATTTGATATTGAATGCTATGGCACATTGGTGAGAAGAGTTCTGGAAAAATGTCTGCTTTTGCTACTACTCACCAAGGTGCCACAGCATTCAATATCAAATTTATCATGGGGAACTAGCTGATTAGTTAGTAGTGATTGAACAGGTTGCCAAATCAATTGAAGAGTTCTGGAAAAATGTCTGCTTTTGCTACTACTCACCAATGTGCCACAGCATTAAATATCAAAGTTATCATGGGGAACTAGCTGATCAGTTGGTAGTGATTGAACAGGTTGCCAAATCAATTGAAGAGTTCTGGAAAAATGTCTGCTTTTGCTACTACTCACCAATGTGCCATAGCATTCAATATCAAATTTATCATGGGGAACCAGCTGATCAGTTGGTAGTGATTGAACAGGTTGCCAAATCAACCGTGTTTTGTGGCTCACAAATAGTTCAGGGTAGCAGAGTAACCCCCACCCAAAATTTCCCCTTGAAGAGTTCTGGAAAAATGTCTGCTTTTGCTACTACTCACCAATGTGCCATAGCATTCAATATCAAATTTAGAAAAGGAGGGAAACAAAAAAAACAGCGGAAAAACAACTTATGGGGAACTAGCTGATCAGTTGGTAGTGATTGAACAGGTTGCCAAATCAATTGAAGAGTTCTGGAAAAATGTCTGCTTTTGCTACTACTCACCAATGTGCCACAGCATTCAATATCAAATTTATCATGGGGAACTAGCTGATCAGTTGGTAGTGATTGAACAGGTTGCCAAATCAATTGAAGAGTTCTGAAACAATGTCTTCTTTTGCTACTACTCACCAGTGTGCCATAGCATTCAATATCAATTTTTTGATGGGGAACCAGCTGATCAGATATTAGTGATTGCTAACAGGTTAGCCAGATCAATTTTCCACCCATCACCAAGCGCAATTTTTTGTGACCCGACAGCACGGTCGAAGAGTTCTGGTTGCCAAATCAATGTCTTCTTTTGCTACTACTCACCAGTGTGCCATAGCATTCAATATCAATTTTTTGTGGGGAACCGGATGATCAGTTGGTAGAGATTGAACAGGTTGCCTAATCAATCCTTGTCCGGAATCATTTTGGCTGAAGAGTTCTGATTGCACAAGGTTTGCAAATCAACATCTTCTTTTGCTACTACTCACCAGTGTGCCATAGCATTCAATATCAATTTTTCGTAGGGAACCACCTGACCTGATCAGATATTCGAGATTGCTAATGGGTTAGGCAGAGATTGCAAGGTTGCCAAATCAATGTCTTCTTTTGCTACTACTCACCAGTGCACCATAGCATTCAATATAAATTTTTTGTGGGGAACCTACCTGATCAGATATTAGAGATTGCTAATCGGTTAGGCAGAGATTGCACAAGGTTGCCAAATCAATGTCTTCTTTTGCTACTACTCACCAGTGTGCAATAGCATTCAATATCAAATTTATTATGGGGAAAATGATATTGAATGCTATGGCACATTGGTGAGTAGTAGCAAAAGCAGACATTTTTCCACAACTCTTCAATTGATTTGGCAACCTGTTCAATCGCTACCAACTGATCAGCTAGTTCCCCATAATAAATTTGATATTGAATGCTATGACACATTGGTGAGTAGTAGCAAAAGCAGACATTTTTCCAGAACTCTACTCACCAATGTGCCATAGCATTCAATATCAAATTTATCATGGGGAACCAGATGATCAGTCGGTAGTGATTGAACAGGTTGCCAAATCAATTGAAGAGTTCTGATTGCACAAGGTTGCCAAATCAATGTCTTCTTTTGCTACTACTCACCAGTGTGCCATAGCATTCAATATCAATTTTTTGTGGGGAACTACCTGATCAGATATTAGAGATTGCTAATTGGTTAGGCAGAGATTGCACAAGGTTGCCAAATCAATGCCTTCTTTTGCTACTGCTCACCAGTGTGCAATAGCATTCAATATCAAATTTATTATGGGGAAAATGATATTGAATGCTATGGCACATTGGTGAGTAGTAGCAAAAGCAGACATTTTTCCACAACTCTTCAATTGATTTGGCAACCTGTTCAATCACTACCAACTGATCAGCTAGTTCCCCATAATAAATTTGATATTGAATGCTATGACACATTGGTGAGTAGTAGCAAAAGCAGACATTTTTCCAGAACTCTTCAATTGATTTGGCAACCTGGTCAATCACTACCAACTGATCAGCTAGTTCCCCATGATAAATTTGATATTGAATGCTGTGGCACATTGGTGAGTAGTAGCAAAAGCAGACATTTTTCCAGAACTCTACTCACCAATGTGCCATAGCATTCAATATCAAATTTATCATGGGGAACCAGATGATCAGTTGGTAGTGATTGAACAGGTTGCCAAATCAATTGAAGAGTTCTGATTGCACACGGTTGCCAAATCAATGTCTTCTTTTGCTACTACTCACCAGTGTGCCATAGCATTCAATATCAATTTTTTGTGGGGAACCACCTGATCAGATATTAGAGATTGCTAATCGGTTAGGCAGAGATTGCACAAGGTTGCCAAATCAACATCTTCTTTTGCTACTACTCACCAGTGTGCCATAGCATTCAATATCAATTTTTCGTAGGGAACCACCTGACCTGATCAGATATTCGAGATTGCTAATGGGTTAGGCAGAGATTGCAGGTTGCCAAATCAATGTCTTCTTTTGCTACTACTCACCAGTGCACCATAGCATTCAATATAAATTTTTTGTGGGGAACCACCTGATCAGATATTAGAGATTGCTAATCGGTTAGGCAGAGATTGCACAAGGTTGCCAAATCAATGTCTTCTTTTGCTACTACTCACCAGTGTGCCATAGCATTCAATATCAATTTTTACGTGGGGAACCACCTGATCAGATATTAGAGATTGCTAATCGGTTAGGCAGAGATTGCACAAGGTTGCCAAATCAATGTCTTCTTTTGCTACTACTCACCAGTGTGCAATAGCATTCAATATCAAATTTATTATGGGGAAAATGATATTGAATGCTATGGCACATTGGTGAGTAGTAGCAAAAGCAGACATTTTTCCACAACTCTTCAATTGATTTGGCAACCTGTTCAATCGCTACCAACTGATCAGCTAGTTCCCCATAATAAATTTGATATTGAATGCTATGACACATTGGTGAGTAGTAGCAAAAGCAGACATTTTTCCAGAACTCTTCAATTGATTTGGCAACCTGGTCAATCACTACCAACTGATCAGCTAGTTCCCCATGATAAATTTGATATTGAATGCTGTGGCACATTGGTGAGTAGTAGCAAAAGCAGACATTTTTCCAGAACTCTACTCACCAATGTGCCATAGCATTCAATATCAAATTTATCATGGGGAACCAGATGATCAGTTGGTAGTGATTGAACAGGTTGCCAAATCAATTGAAGAGTTCTGATTGCACACGGTTGCCAAATCAATGTCTTCTTTTGCTACTACTCACCAGTGTGCCATAGCATTCAATATCAATTTTTTTGTGGGGAACCACCTGATCAGATATTAGAGATTGCTAATCGGTTAGGCAGAGATTGCACAAGGTTGCCAAATCAACATCTTCTTTTGCTACTACTCACCAGTGTGCCATAGCATTCAATATCAATTTTTCGTAGGGAACCACCTGACCTGATCAGATATTCGAGATTGCTAATGGGTTAGGCAGAGATTGCAGGTTGCCAAATCAATGTCTTCTTTTGCTACTACTCACCAGTGCACCATAGCATTCAATATAAATTTCTCTGTGGGGAACCACCTGATCAGATATTAGAGATTGCTAATCGGTTAGGCAGAGAGTTGCACAAGGTTGCCAAATCAATGTCTTCTTTTGCTACTACTCACCAGTGTGCCATAGCATTCAATATCAATTTTTTGTGGGGAACCACCTGATCAGATATTCGAGATTGCTAATCGGTTAGGCAGAGATTGCACAAGGTTGCCAAATCAATGTCTTCTTTTGCTACTACTCACCAGTGTGCCATAGCATTCAATATCTATTTTTTGTGGGGAACCACCTGATCAGATATTAGAGATTGCTAATCGGTTAGGCAGAGATTGCACAAGGTTGCCAAATCAATGTCTTCTTTTGCTACTACTCACCAGTGTGCCATAGCATTCAATATCAATTTTTTGTGGGGAACCACCTGATCAGATATTAGAGATTGCTAATCGGTTAGGCAGAGATTGCACAAGGTTGCCAAATCAATGTCTTCTTTTGCTACTACTCACCAGTGTGCCATAGCATTCAATATAAATCTTTCATGGGGAACCACCTGATCAGACATTAGAGATTGCTAATCGGTTAGGCAGAGATTGCAGGTTGCCAAATCAATGTCTTCTTTTGCTACTACTCACCAGTGTGCCATAGCATTCAATATCAAATTTATTATGGGGAAAATGATATTGAATGCTATGGCATATTGGTGAGTAGTAGCAAAAAGCAGACATTTTTCCACAACTCTTCAATTGATTTGGCAACCTGTTCAATCACTACCAACTGATCAGCTAGTTCCCCATAATAAATTTGATATTGAATGCTATTGGTGAGAAGTAGCAAAAGCAGACATTTTTCCAGAACTCTTCAATTGATTTGGCAACCTGGTCAATCACTACCAACTGATCAGCTAGTTCCCCATGATAAATTTGATATTGAATGCTGTGGTGTGAGTAGAGGCCAAAAGCAGACATTTTCCAGAAACTCTACTCACCAATGTGCCATAGCATTCAATATCAAATTTATCATGGGGAACCAGATGATCAGTTGGTAGTGATTGAACAGGTTGCCAAATCAATTGAAGAGTTCTGATTGCACACGGTTGCCAAATCAATGTCTTCTTTTGCTACTACTCACCAGTGTGCCATAGCATTCAATATCAATTTTTTGTGGGGAACCACCTGATCAGATATTAGAGATTGCTAATCGGTTAGGCCGAGAATTGCAGGTTGCCAAATCAATGTCTTCTTTTGCTACTACTCACCAGTGTGCCATAGCATAATCGGTTAGGCAGAGATTGCACAAGGTTGCCAAATCAATGTCTTCTTTTGCTACTACTCACCAGTGCACCATAGCATTCAATATAAATTTTTTGTGGGGAACCACCTGATCAGATATTTGAGATTGCTAATCAGTTAGGCAGAGATTGCACAAGGTTGCCAAATCAATGTCTTCTTTTGCTACTACTCACCAGTGTGCCATAGCATTCAATATCAATTTTTCGTGGGGAACCACCTGATCAGATATTAGAGATTGCTAATCGGTTAGGCAGAGATTGCACAAGGTTGACAAATCAATGTCTTCTTTTGCTACTACTCACCAGTGTGCCATAGCATTCAATATCAATTTTTCGTGGGGAACCACCTGATCAGATATTAGAGATTGCTAATCGGTTAGGCAGAGGTTGCAGGTTGCCAAATCAATGTCTTCTTTTGCTACTCCTCACCCGAGTGCGATAGCATTCAAGCTCAATTTTTAGTGGGGAACCACCTGATCAGATATTCGAGATTGCTAATCGGTTAGGCAGAGATTGCACAAGGTTGCCAAATCAATGTCTTCTTTTGCTACTACTCACCAGTGTGCCATAGCATTCAATATCAATTTTTTGTGGGGAACCACCTGATCAGATATTAGAGATTGCTAATCGGTTAGGCAGAGATTGCACAAGGTTGCCAAATCAACATCTTCTTTTGCTACTACTCACCAGTGTGCCATAGCATTCAATATAAATTTTTCATGGGGAACCACCTGATCAGATATTAGAGATTGCTAATCGGTTAGGCAGAGATTGCACAAGGTTGCCAATTCAATGTCTTCTTTTGCTACTACTCACCAGTGTGCCATAGCATTCAATATAAATCTTTCGTGGGGAACCACCTGATCAGACATTAGAGATTGCTAATCGGTTAGGCAGAGATTGCAGGTTGCCAAATCAATGTCTTCTTTTGCTACTACTCACCAGTGTGCCATAGCATTCAATATCAATTTTTCGTGGGGAACTACCTGATCAGATATTAGAGATTGCTAATCGGTTAGGCAGAGATTGCACAAGGTTGCCACAACAATGTCTTCTTTTGCTATTTGCTGGCCGTAGCGCGCACGCTTGTGCAGTCGCCTTCCGCGTCGTCGGTCGCTGTCGCCTTCCTGTCGGTCCCTGGCGCAGCGAGCTGCAGCTTTACTCACAGGGGACACAAGAAGTTGCGGCTCAGCACTGACGAGCAGCTATCGGCGACGACGTAGAAGTGGTCTTCGTGGCTCTTGCCCTCCACTATGACGCTGGTCGTGATGGTGCCGAGAACTCCCGCGACTTCCGTTCCATTGAAGTTGACAAGACGCTTGTCCAACTCTCGCATGGGCAAGTCGGGGAATAGCTGGTCGCGCACTGCCTGCGTCATCGTCGAGCACCCAGCGCCGGTGTCCATCTCCAACTTGACTCGACGGAACTCGCTGCCGTCCCAGATGGAGATGGTCTTGGCGAGCGTCTTGCCACCAGCCTCGCGCACTGACAGGATCGCCTCGCCGCCCTTCTCCTGCAGTCGCTGCTGGCGCTCTCCGGCTGTTGCCTGCTTTCTCCGCAGCAACGCGCGTAGGCCTCTCTGCTTGCAGCGGTTGCAAGTCTTGTCCTTGGCCGGACAGCTGGCGCTGTAGCTCCGATGTCCCGCCAGGCCGCAGCTTCGGCACTTCGCTTCACACGGCTCCGCCGCTGGCGCCTGCTTCAGCGCTTGGACCTGCGCATGTCGGCTCGACATCGCGTCCGCTTCTGTCCGCGCGCGCTCTTCAGCCTGCATCGTTGCCAACACCGTCTTCAGGTCGGGCTTCTTGAGCGTCAGAAGCTTGACTTGAGCGTCTTTGTTGGCGCAACCGTAGATCATTCGGATTGCCAGCTGGTAGTCAAGGCTGGCTCTGAAGGCGCAGTCGACGGCGATCGATCGCAGGGCGCAGAGGAAGTCGTCGGCGCTTTCGTGGGGCGCCTGGTCGCGCTAGTCGTAGCAGGCCGCCGGAGCGCTGACGGGCGGGGCGAACTGCTCCATGCCCGCTTCCATGAAGTCGGCGTGCGGCAAACTGTCGGTTTCCTCCACGACCGGGTTCGTGTCGAACTGCGAGCTCCCTCGTTGCCGAGCAACATCAGCAGCAGGGAGTTCTTCTCGGCGTCGCGCAGCTTCTGCCCGGCCGGTCGGTTGGCGTCGGTGAGCGTCAGGAAGCTGGCGAACTGCCGGGCCCACTGCCGGAAGCTGCAGGTGGGTTCTCCGAGCGCAGGCAGCCACTTGTCGACGGAGGGCACCGGAATGCGCGGTGCTGCGGGAGCCGCCGCTGACGTCGAGCCTCGCGCCGTGTCTTCGCTGACGCTTGAGTTCGGCATCCTTGCAGCCGAGCCCAGTCACGCCACTTGTAGTGTACTAACTAACTTCTCTGTTAATTAGTCACTACTAATATACTCTCTTTTCCAAGTCGACAGTGTCACATTACACAGTTCCGTTCGCTCGCCTGTCACTTCCGCTCATTGTGCTTGGGACCACTGTAGTGTCGTTGCGTACACTACAAACAGTGTGTACATTTGCAAATTGTGTCGTAGGAAAGTTGTATCGTACACCACATCCTTTGGAACCGAGACTGCAACGGAGACTCTCTAGTGGCGCATCGGCCCGACTCATTCTGCGCCTAACTTACACAGGTGGTGGCTGGTATGCTGCTGCACTAATGGGTGGCTGACCATTCGATCGAACGATACCTACGTTGCGTTGCTCTGATCTGATGTATGGCAAACAGCCACTTCGAGATGACGCCAGCCAAATTTTTTTCGAGCAAACATGGCACGAAGGCGAAGCCAATGGCAGTGCTTGATGCCCCCGACGGTATGGAGCCATACATTGTAACATTGGACGTTCAAGGACCGCCGCGTCAACGATTTACGTTTCCCACTGCCTCTGTTGTGAGTGAGGCTGGACGAAAACGGCGCCGTTGGCCAGCACCTGCCGTCCGCAAATGATTCGTATCGTAAAAGTATTCGCATTCGCAAATCTAAGTGCGCGAAAAAGTACTGTAAAATAGAGTGGCGTTACGTCCGCCAACTAAAAACCTTTGGGGAAGAAAGTTGAGGGAACCCGTGGATAGGCTTTGTCCTAAAAGATAGAGCAAACTCCTAAAGCGCGCAAGTTTGAAATGTCTATGCTTGCGCACCACAAACTTTAACAGCGACATAGTGCAGGTGTCGTGACGTTGTCCTAATATGCAAATATTTTACGGTGGAAAATAACAAACATACTGTAGAAAATAGCGAAAGGTGGCGTTAAAGCCTAAACCTAAGCGGCAAGCCTGAAGTTTTGGTCGTGGTGGTCGTGTTGGTCGTGTGTTTTAGTTTACGCCCGAAAGGTAATCTCTAAACGGAAGGAAGAAGGTTTAGAGTTTAGAGATTCCCTAGCGAAAACACTGTAGAAAATAGCGAAGACACTGTAGGCGCGAATTGTTTTGTTTGTACGTTTTCTTAATGATCCTCTTGTCGACGGT
>JASAMY010002987.1:0-52500 GCA_030248085.1 Paralinhomoeus sp. GSCO2_6 | reverse complement strand
CAGAACACATGGCAACTTTGAGCCAAAGCAGCCAAGCATCACCTCTGAGCTCGCGTTGTTTGACCAGCCTCAGCCCAACATGGGCATTCACCTGCCTCAACATAACATAAGTCTTCTGCTCCACAGAGAGCCACTCAGCCAGAGCTCAACTGCTACTGCGCCACTAGGCCAGCACAAGCTTCCACACTAGCAGCTGCACCAATCAAGGAGGCATCAAGGCGACTGCTGACAACCAAATGCCCAGAGTGGCAAAGAACAGAACAAGACAAGCAGACAAGTGTCAACACCGTGGACAAGTGGCACCTTCAAGCTCTGGGTATGACTTCAGCCAGCAAGAGTTACCTGAGCACCTCTGAGCTCGTGTAGTGTCTGACAACAAGCCTCCGCACAACAGCACGGTCACATCTTCACCTTGTCTCAACCCTAGCTTGGGTTTTCAGCTCCACAGAGAGCTTTCAGGCAGAGCTTCAATCAAAGGCTACTGCGCCACAACAGGCCAGTACATGCTTCCAAGCAAGCAGCTTTGCCATTCAAGGCACTGCCACAACAGGCATGTCTTCAATGAGGCAATGCAACGAGGCTTCTGCTCCAGCCAGTCAAGTAAGCAACAAGACGACCACCCCTTTCTCCCTCTTTGCTGCTGTCGACGACACCTACTAGTGGTTCTAACAAAGTGTTAGTGGCATGTCAACAGTGGCCATGACTGGCAGTGGCATGGACGGCCTCCTCCCTGCAACCAACTGAAGTCATCCTGCCAGAAAATCATCTCTTTTGAAGGGTGGCAGATGTTGTGATTCCCAACATACCAACAATGGTGATCTTGCATGCCATTCTTGTGTGCGTGGTCCAATATTTTAGTTGAAAAATACAATATAAAAGTAAAGTAATCATTTCAAAGCACAACCAGTTAGGCCAATGTCTAACAGGGAGAATGTCAAAAACCATCACCATAAAGAATCATAGTTTTTTTTTAGTACCAAGTTAGAAATCTCAAATAACTTGCAATTGCATTGGTTGATTGACTACCATTCTGATGTGGTTGTTGCATTCACAGATCTAGCCAAGCTGTTGACATTGACATTGACCCAGAAGATGACTGCCAACAGCTGGCAGCTGCCACCTGTCTTCAGCTAGAAGGGGAGGGATGTTGTGTTGGCAACTACACTACAGTGATTCCAAGCATGATGAGCAGAAATATCACCTGATGAGCAGAGTGAATAATGCTACTTAACTGTACATGACTGAACTTTGAGGAATAGATGAATGAAATAGTAACTGAATACAGATACTACAGTATTACAGTACTACTACAGTTAAATCTTGGTAGCCCACTTTTGAGCCTTCCTTTCCTGGCTCTAATATCTCAAAATTTTGTGCTGATACACTGGTGCACTCAATGGTTATTTATAATTTCCTTTTGGTACTTCAAAATACGTTTTACAATAGCTTAATGCAATAAAATCCCAATCTTGGCTTTCAAACCGACTAACCATGAACATTACACTATGTGCTAATACTACTGTATCAAACTACATGAATGCCTTACTGCAATCTTCAGGATTGCCAGCCCAACTGTGATTTGATAGGCATGTATAAATTCGCTCAACAGATCCATCAAGAAAAGTTGCTGGTTCAAAGCAATGATGATAATAAGAAGTTCCATTCTTTCTTTCTTTATGAGGAGTTGATGTTATATTTTGTTCTGAGAATGACCATGAAATGTGAGGTGGTCTGCATAATGGAATTAAACAGTGGATTGAATCATTAGTCTCTTGTTCTTCATCAATAGTCCACATATACAGACAAACACAAGTAAAAGTAGATATATTTGAATTGACACAATATGTATTTGTGTTGTTTTCACAAGGATCGTGAGTACAATGGTCATAGACTGAAAGTGACATTTATAGTATACATAATTGTAGAAGGGTGATAGTAATGACTTGTTTGCATACACAAAATTCAAGAAGTTGTTTTTTTTTTCTACAAGACTTCACAGGGCTGTGGTATCATAGTACCAGGCCTGGTAAGTTCTCTTTTACAAGGTAATAGAGGAAGTAGACATACCTAGTTAATAAAATAACTATTTGAAGAGCACATTGCTCTATCTACAGTAACATGTGCTATTGAACAAGTGTTAACATGTGCTAACATAAATGTGTACCTTCAGTATAGTTAAAATTTTGCTCAGATGACAAATTAAAGGGAGTAACAGCAGCAGATGTTAAGGTAGGTGATCCATCTGTTGAGTTTGTCAGTGCCTCATAAGATGTTGTAGTCATTGTAGTTGCCATTGTTGTAGTAGTAGTTGTAGTTGTTATTGTTGTAGTAGTTGTTCCAATGCATACATAAGATTCAAATCCAGTTGTGTTGCACACTTCAAAATTGAAACATGGACTTCTTGTAATACACAAATCTTCAACTAGTATTGTTATATTCTGGTCTATAAAAAGCAAATTAGGATGTGGAGACAAGAAAAAACTTCTACCTGTTGGAAATGTAGCTTGCTGATATGTTGTAAAGTCATTATTTGTTTGTGTATCAGTAGGTATGATTGGATTCAGAATTGTGCTTTGGGTGACATTCTCAACACTTTCAGTAATAAAACTGGTAGAAATCGAAGTATTAGTTACTGTAGAAGCAGTTGCAGGTGTTGTAGCACTTTCTTGTATCCCTATAAATAGAAAACAAGAAAATGATGTTCATACTGTAAAGTAAACCATCCAAGTAAGTCCTCCTATCTGGACACCATTCAGTTGTTCCTCCTACCTTGCAAAATATACCACTCTCTTGCTCAAATACAGGGTGAGCTACATAAGTATCCAGGCTATGTAATCATGCATGTATGCAAAACCGCATGAAATCAGGAGTATGGCTAATCTGGATCAAAACTGATTGTCCAAAACAGTGGTGGAACTAGGAGGTGAGAGTGGTACAACCTTGGAGCAGGAGAGACTGATTTTGCATTATAAAAATTGAGGCCATTTTTTATTCTCTATTCATACAATTTTTTAATAAAAAGTGTGTGCATGTGTATGTGCTAGGGATGAGCATGGGCTGGGCTGGCCGGCCCAGCCCAGCCTGGCCCATGGGCTGGACTGGGCTGGAATTCCAGGCCCATCCTGTGGGCTGGGCCGGTCTGGGCCTGCATTTTGGGGGTGTGGGCCAGGCCGGGCTGGACCAGACGTTCTTAGCCAGCCGACTTTTATAATCATTGTACATTGTAATGCAATTCCTCAAGCACCTCCAGGCGCTGCACCTCTGATGAGGAGCGCAAGCCAAGGAGCACATAAATGAACACTTTCTGCTGTGGAGCGTTCAGCTGCACAGCCCAAGAAAACCTAATTTGTAGTTGCTGGAATCTGAAGTGTGTCACCTAGTGATGTGCTGAACTGCCTCTAGATGCAGCCAAGCAGACAACAGATTTGAAGGGACAACGACAATGTGGTGCTAGAAGGCTGGGTAGCTGGCACTAGCCCCAGCATCACGTCCATTGCGAGCGAGGTTCTCATGATGACTGCCATCTCAGCACCCTCGGAGCGCCACTTCTCCATCACTGGCACAATGGCCATAGCACATCGTGCATGGGCAGCATATCTAGCATGTGTTTTTCTCAACAAACACTTGTTGCAATTCAATTCAAATTCAAATGCTCAATTGCAATTGACAAACACTTGTCATGAGGCCAAAGAATGGATGTGAGCTGTAAAGCCAGAAGTGCCATTCCCTGCATACATGTATGTATGTGTAGTGAAACAACACAAACTGGCACATCTACAGTGTAGAACACATTTTAGTAAGTGGTGTGCGAACTGTACTAATTTCCTGGGCTGGGTCGGGCCAGGCCTGCAAATTGAGCAGTTGGATGGGCCGGGCCTGGCCTGGGCCTGGTTTTTGCCACATGGGCCAGGCCAGGCCTGGGCCTGGTTTTTGCCACATGGGCCGGGTCAGGATGGGCCAGACTATCTGGTGGGCTGGGCCGGGCCGAGATCTTCAGGGCCATGCTCATCCCTAGTATGTGCTGTACATATGAGTGTGTGTGAGTATGTAAGTGTGTGGCTCTACCCCCACCTACAATTGGTACTTCCATGACCTGAATGAAAAAAATAGCCCTCATGGCATATTAGGAGGTTTACGTGTATGGGTGATAGCATTACGTAGGACACATACATACACTACAAAATTTTAAATTTTCCTCTACCAATGGGTCTTGTACATGCATGCACATGCAAGTACATGCACATACATAGTATTAGCAGCAAACAGCAAGAAAAATGCTGAGTCAATAGGGAGGGTTGAGTTTGAGCCCCCCCATCCTTTTCTTCCTTCATTGTTAGACAAAGGGGAAGGTGAACTAAAGGTGTACAGACAAAAGTGTTCTACCTGTTGCAATTGTAGTTAGCTGATATGTTGTGAAGTAATCATTTGTTTGCATGTCAGTAGGTATAATTGGATTCAGAGTTGTGTTTTGGGTAACATCCTCAACACTTGCAGTAACAAAACTGGTAGAATTCATAGCATCAGTTACTATCACAGTAGTAGTAGTTGTTGTTGTTGTTGTACTTTCTTTTAGCACTATAAAAAAGAAAATGATATGTATACTGCAGAGTAGCAAACCTTTAGGCAGGATACATGCACACAGAAGTACACAGCAGAAATACACACTTCATGATAATGAAGAATTTCCTGCAGACTCTGACACTCCATTCACACAGGATCTTCCAGCCATGTCTCATTCAGGGTGTCCATGAAACTGCTGCCCCTACCAAGTTGGTGATCACATTGTCATATGGCTTCCACAAGTGCTAAAGGGGCAATCGCCCTGGTCTGCTCCAAAAACCATGACAGACATCCTGGGCACTTAGACCTACCAGCTCAATGACAGCCAAACGCGGAACACCCAGAAGATGTGCCACTTCTATGATGCCACAGACCCCACATCACTGTCTGTCCAAGCACCCCATGACACTCCACCCACACAAACTTTGGCCAGCCCCCAGTGCATTTCTCTCTGATCAACTGAAGATGAGAAGAGGAGGAGGAGAGGGGATGGTGGCATGTCTGGCTCTCCCTACCATACTTGCATGTGCACTAGGTAGTTGTTATGACAAAACTCTTGGGTTGGCTCTCACCCTAAATGGGATGCTGCCTTCAAAGGGCTCTCCCACTGAGTCTCCTCTCCCACACTGAGGCACCATTGTCTTATGACTATTGTTAGCATGGCATGCCTCATCTGTCTGCCTGTCCATCTGTCCAGGCATGCACTCTGTTCATTGGTCAAGTTGGAAAACGAGTGTGCAGGAAAACTAATTGCACATGACAGCATACATGTAACTGGGCAGTTGTGGGGGGGGGGTTGCCCACCCCAGGTCAAATGTTGCCCCTCCCCAGCCCCCCTCCCCAACCCCCCAGAATTCTTCAAAAGTTTTCCAACTTGTCCACAACTGGAAAAAAGTTGTGTATTTTTCATCTTTTTCAGTGTTTTTTACCCTAAAACAGCAAAATAACATTATTTACAGCCATTTTTAACCTATTTTTGAACAAAAAGTGCCTATTTAGACACTGTTTTGGTAGAGTTTTTTACCCTGTTACTCCCCCGCCGTCTTCTAATTTGTGTGCCCCCAGGCCCCCCCCCACAGAATGGTCTCCAACCCTCCCCCACTTCAAAAACCCAGTTACATGTATACATGACAGGCCAACACACCATGAACTAGCAACATGAAAATTCACACTACAACACTACTCTGAGATGGAGCTGCTGAACAACTGCCAAAATATATGGGATACATTTTGTAAACAAAATCAACATACACATAATTGTGGCTATCAAAAGTTACAAAAAACTTGTTAATACAAAAATGCTCAGCACAAACCACGATTGACCTACAGTTTGTGCAGTTGGTGCCAGTCCATTCACTTGTACAGTTGCAGTAATATTCTCCAAAATCAATGTTTATGCAAGTTCCATTGTTTTGACATGGATCCCATAAAGCACAAATTGATTCAGCTGAAATTAAATATTTTGAAATGAAATAACAGAAACAATTGTGTGAAGAAAAAAAACAGAAAAAAGAAACATTTAGAAATACTCAATCCACTTTGATTAACCTGTGAACAGTACAATGAAAGTTACATATACAAACAAACAAACAAAAAGAAACTAAACCTAGGACAATTTCACAGTATTGCCCTTCAAAATGTTGCAAGCATGTACACTTGACTGTAGTGTCATTCAGTAGTTGACATGTTCCATTATTCATACATGAAGAAGGTCCACATGATGCTAAAAATAGGTGGTGCAATTAGGGTATATCTAGGGGAGGGGGCAATAGGAACAGTTGCATTTCCAGATATATACTTTGCCCTTCTACCTACCATGTTTCTTTGCATCTGAGTGTACATACTGCAAACTATATTACATAGGTGTTACAAGAAGTTGCAGAAGTAACAGTTATCTTGTAGAGTGCTGCAAGATATCACTAAACTGTCTTCATTTAAGATGAAATAGTAGTATTCAATGTGCTCATGCTATAGAATACTAAATATGTAACTTGTGCATGTTTTTTTTTAATTTGAGTTGCTTATAAGTTAGGTTTGCCTGAATGGATTTTGTCAGTGACAGCAAAAACACATTCTTCAGGGGTAATTTACATTTTCTCCATTTATTTTGCAGCAACCTGCAAATATTTCCACATTCTATTGTCAGTTTCATTTGACTTTTAGTTCAGAAGTTTGCAATAAATATGCTTATTTTAGGACAAGGTTCTGTAAAATGGTACTAAACACAGTGGCATTCCTTTTCTTCAAAAGGGCCTTATGGGGGCCGGGTCTGCTACAGTTCACCATGGACAATTTACTGCAGACAATTTACCATGGACAGTTTACTGCGGTGACAGTCTACTGTGGCACAATTTACCATGGTGACAGTTTACTGTTGCTTTACAGTTTTTGACACTTCGGCAAAGCATACAAACAATTTTGTTCAACTCAGATAGAGAGCACCAATGGATGACAATCAAGTATAGTAACATGTTGGGCAAAATACATACTATACATACATACCGTAAATACTATACATAGGGGGGTTTTTTTTGTTTTTGGGGGGTGTTATTTTTAGGGGGAGGGGTAATTTGGGGGGGCATACATACATACAGTGTGATGAGTGGGCATAAAGGCAGTGGAGGCGATTTAAGGGAAAAAGGCGCTGTGCACACACGTTGGTACACTCTACATCTCACACAGTCTCACATGACATACGTGTACATACATACACATACGCGACCATACATACACCCAGACATGGAAGACATGGAAACATGTGCCTCTTAGACGATGGTTCATTTAGGGAGGGGGCGGTAAATACAGGGGGGGGGATTAAATAAAAGAAGTCGTGGTGGGGGGGTGTATTATTATAGGGGGGGGGCTAATTATAGGGGGGCTAATTATAGGGTTTACGGTACATACATACATACATACATACATACATACATACATACATACATACATACCTACTAGAGATGAGCATGGGCCGGGCCTGGGCCTGATTTTCCAGGGGCGGGCCGGGCCTGCCTCGTCTTTGGGGGAAAATTCAATAGAAATTTGCGGGCCTGGGCCGGATTTTTGACAGTTTGGCCGGGCCGGGCCGGGATTTCCAGGCCCATGCTCATCTCTAATACCTACATACATACATACATACATACATACATACATACATACATACATACATACATACAGTTACTGTCTAGAACATCCATGCATTTAGGAAAAATTTAGTGGTGTGCTAAATTCACAGGGCACTTCTTCTTTGTCTTCTTTATGGCCAGTGATGGAGATGAGTGCAGACAACACAGGGCACTTAATAAATTGAATGGGTCTAAGGAAGTGGCTATAAAGGGGCAGTAAATTAGAGGGGGAGTGCTTGTTTTACAGTATAGGTATCCATAGAATTCAATCCCTAAAAAATTTAAAATATTTGAAAAATTACAGGCCATTAAAAGTTTACACAACAAATTATACCCAGTTCTGCAACCACTGTTGTAATATTTGTTGGCACCAATACTGTAGTAGTGTCAGTTGTCTCTGTTAATAGAGTTGTAGCAGCTGTTGCTGCAGCAGTGGTTGGAACACTTGCATTTTCAACTGGCAAATCAGTGTCTGTGATAGGAAGGCCTTTTGTGGTTGCCACACCAGTAGTTGTAGCAGTAGTAGTAGTAGTAGTAGTAGTAGTAGTAGTAGTAGTAGTAGTAGTAGTAGTAGTAGTAGTAGTAGTAGTAGTAGTAGTAGTAGTAGTTTTTGCTGGAGTGACTGTTGTAGTCTGTGTTGTTGTAACTAAACTACTACTACTACTAGTAGTAGTAGTAGTAGTAGTAGTTGTTGTTGTTGTTGTTGTTGTTTTTGATGTCATTGTTGTAGGAGTAGTAACAGTGGTGGTGGTAGTAGTAGTGCCAGCAGCAACAGTGGTTGTTGTTGAGCTTGCAGTAGATGTAGTGGTGGTTGTACTGGAAGTTGTAACAGCTAAATGCAACATATTGAATGGCTAAAACACCAATACAAAGTAATACAAGTAATAGCTGACTGACCTTCTGTACAGTTCCGCCCACTCCATCCATCTGTACAGTTGCAAACATAATCAATACTAGTTTCATTCACCTGCATTAAGCATGTCCCATTATTTTCACAAGGTGTTAATTCCATGCATGTGTTGAGTACTAAACAGAATAACATATCAGCATTTATAAGCGTAATATAATCAGATCAGATCAGACAGACTTTTTAAACTTTATTTTAACACCACCACACAGCACAAGGCTGTAAGCAATCGTGGAGATCAGATGGGTCAGCATCACAATGACATTGTTCTCCCATGAGGGAAGGTAGGCCACCCACCTGGCATGGATTTCGAGCTGAAGCCCTGGAACCACCCTACACCAATGAAGGCCTACACCTATTAACAAGAGACATTTCAGTAACTATTAATGGATGGTAAAACAACCATCAAATGGGGAGCAAATGGGGAACCAAAAAATACTACCATAGGTGATGTTTTTCATGTATGGAAGGGTACTAATTAACAGCATTACAGTAACTCTATTGTACTGGACCATATAATTTGCGAGCATGCTGCAAATGAACAGGCTGACAGCAGAGATGTGCTACGGTACCCATCTTTGTAACTACATAGAATGAAAAACTACCCCCTGACCTCTCCAGGTATACACAGACAGACAGACAGATAAACAGACAGACAGACAGACAGACAGACAGACAGACAGACAGACAGACAGACAGACAGACAGACAGACAGAGACAGACAGACAGACAGACAGACAGACAGACAGACAGACAGACAGACAGACAGACAGACAGACAGACAGACAGACAGACAGACAGACAGACAGACAGACAGACAGACCGGCTACCTGTGACAACTTCACAAAAGTCTCCACCAAAGCTGCTATCACAACTGCAAAAGCCTTGTGAACTGTTTAGTAAGGTGCAGTTTCCTTCATTTAAACACGTGATATTGAAACACCAATCTAAAGTGAAAAAGAGTCAGTCAATTGATACCTACACTTCTTGAAGTAAATAAAAGTAAAAAAACAGAAAGCACAATTTTGCTACAGGAACCATCACAGACATGAGCATGGATGAATACAAAATTTAAATTTTTTTTTATTAAAAAAATGAACACCTTTTTTTGTAACTTTTCTAGATTGACTCAGGATTGATTATTGGTGCCAAATACTTTTACTACAAGATACTTTGAGCCTATTAGAGTGTCAAACATAAGCAACTATGGTTCCATAAAGCCTTTAGAACATACTGGCAACATTTTAGTCAAATGGTGACAAATTCCCATTGGTTCAAAATTAATGCTTACCAGCTAATCACTGGTATGGGCACAGAAATCAATGTGTGGGCACCAAAAACTATGAATGACCTAGTACTGTGAACAACACACACACCTAAAGCTACCTAAGGTCCATGTTAAGGGCACCTTGTTATCTAAAAAGCTTGTAAATCATGAACTTTGAGTTGAGGGGATCTGCAGTACTCAGGTCCATGGCTTGTGGTTATAGGACTTTCTACCACTGGCCTATTATATATGCATTTAATCTCCTCTTGCAATCTAGGGGGGGGGGGGGGGGGGGGGGGGGGGTGGGGGGGGGGGGGGGGGGGGGGTTTTTGGGGGGGGGTTGGGGGGGGCTTTTAGGGTTTGGTATAGCACACATCCCAAGGACTCATCTGAATGGAGGCAGTGTGCTTCTTCTTTTTAATGTTTGCACACAACTAGGTGCTCCTGCCTGTTGGCAAGTTGTCCCCCTTCTCCTCCCATTCATCCCAGCAGAGCTATAGTTCACCATTGCAATTAAAACCCAACATTGCAAAATTCCGTTTGCACTATTTGGATCATACTGTAGAAAAGACGAAATGTCACCAAAATTTCGATTTTTTTAAATTTTTTTGTACAAAAAAATGCGTGGTTTAAACAGTTCATATCCCGCCATGTGCGCCTCATTGAGAGCTTTCATGCAAGACATCACACACCAGTTTTGACTTTTGAATGTGCTACATGTGAATTATTGCAAAATTTCACCAAAATTTCATTTTTTAATTTTTTGTACAAAAAACTTTAAGTGGTTTGAAAAGTTCATAGCCCTCCATGTAGGCCTCGTCGAGAGCTTCAATCGTAGCCATCCCATGCTGGTTTCAGACTAGTTTTAAATGTGCTACACCCAAAACAAATATGCCAGAATTTGAAATTTGGAAAAAAAATTTCGAGCTTTGATGAGTAAGAACTCACGAAATCGGCAATGCTTAGTGACACGTGTTGGCTTCAATCGAAGATAATGGATAGACAAAGCGTGCTTTTTGGGTTTCAGCAACTTCTGCCAGAGGAATTCAGTGCTGTGATTTTTTGAAGTCAAAATTTTTTGAAACCGAAATTTCAACCCTTCATAATTCGGGAACGGCTGAAGCCAGGTGGCTGCATTGGTCGAGGGGTCCATGGTCCACAGTTGTCCCTATAACATACTAAAAACCCCCTAGCATCGATAATGTTATTTTTCGAGATAACTCTGCAAAACTTTTTCCATAATGGTAAAAAACCGGTTTTTGCAAATTTTCTCAAAAAACTATAATAGAAACCCCAAAAAGAGGGTCCATCCACGCACGAGCTCGTCGAGACGAATCGAATGGTACCAAAATCGTCTCGATTGGACCAAGATTTGACCCCGAAATCTTGTGACCAAATTTAGCTACCCAGAACGATCACTATATCCCTTCTCCTTTTAGGAGGAGAAGGGACAAAAAATTGTTTTTGTGAATAACTATCACAGAACGCCCCCAAAAGAGGGTCCGCCCACGCAAGAGCTCGTCCAGACGAATCGAATGGTACCAAAAGCGTCTCGATTGGACCTCGAAACCTTGTGACCAAATGTAGGCACCTTAGAACGATCACTATATCCCTTCTCCTTTTAGGAGGAGAAGGGACAAAAAGCAGGTATGCTGCCTCCTTTTGCTCTACCACACCACCCGCCTAACATTAGTCAGTCAGTCCCTTTCCAGTCGGGTGGCTTCTAGCCTTCGTTCAGGTCGATTGAGACAAAGCGCCACGCGCGGACACACTCAGACTGAGTCTCAGTCCCTAAGACTGCTGGCTGCCTCGCCTGCAGCTGTCGTCAGGGCTGGCTCAAGGGAAGCACACAACGCACCCCAGTCCGAGCAGTTTTGACCACTGTAGCCACCGTCGCAGTGGCACGTGTATCCAGTGGTGTTTTGGGTGCAGTTACCGTTTCCGAGACACGGCTGACTTGCGCAGAAATCGACAGCTGAACAAAGCTACAGATTCGATCCTTCGCAAAGGATTGACAACGTTGCCTTACCAGTAACGATGGCGCAGTCGGGGCCGTCGAACCAGGGTTCGCAAGAGCAGGTCGAGTTCTCACAGGTACCACCATTGTAGCATTCGTCGTCGGCAGTACAGCCGAACGCGGCTGAAGCGAGTGCGCACGAAACGACCGTCAGAGCCGCGAGCCGCAGCCAGGGACCATCCATCGTTGTGTCCCCCTGCTTTCCAAGCGCCAACCAAAGCAGCTTGGCGTCATGAAAGAAGCGACTGACGGCGACATCGGCCCATCGACGGCCTCAAGGGACGACGCGACTGCCAGGTGACGCCCAGTGACGCTTAGCAATGGGCCGTCCCTCGCGACCACCACCAATCACTGTCTACCATCATTGAGCAACCACATTGAAAATCGCGTTAGCAACATCAGCGCGCAAAGCAGACGGATCATCAACTGGCCGCTTCAACATTGCCCGTACGATGTCAAGCGAAAAGACAACGAACGCCACCATACAGAGGAGGCTGGCCACAGTGGTTTCAAACATTCGCAAATCTCATTGTTGATGTCTCCTGTTAGACCATATGCTATGATGCAAAGGACGTACAAATTCAAACGAGAACTTTGTCAGAGATATAATGTAACTGCAAGCATCTACTAAAAACTGCATACTGTGTAGTAATGTACCTCACCTCGACTACACAGCACAACCACAAAGCTGAACAGGATAGCATGCAGCCATGTGTGTACCTGTCATGCACTGCATGAGATTTGTACAGTGACTCATAAGCTGTTGCGATTCAAGTATAGATACCGTGCACCATGTTCAATCAGTAGATTTGCTTATGATACTGTACGGCGCGCAAAAGCAGCGTTTTCTAGACCATACGTATGTTCAATTCGTAAATCTGCATGGAAAGCATTTTTTGGTATGGAAAACAAGTTTTTTTACTCTGCACTGTAGTACCTAGCTGCGCAAACATTTGCAATTTTGGCTTACTTGAGCAGTCAACACCACACAAGGACGAGTACACAATTGCGCATCAGAATCAGAACTACAACATTTCTTGAAAAATGAAGAGCAATATAACTTAAAAATCAAATTACTAGTATTCGTTTTGAAGTTTTTTTTATAGTCTACTTCACCAGTACATTTTTGCTTGATGGGGCGGGTCTGCGGCAGAGTTGGACGTTTCTGCGAGCACAATGGCAATCCAAATGACAAGTCCGAGCATTTCGTTATTCAGCGTGGCTGTTAGTGCCACCAATGTCTAGCGACTAACTACACAGACCGGTTTGTATCACCAGGCTAACGTTGTCTTCACCAAAAGCTTGTGCGTGTTCCTGTACGACGTTTGGACTCTGGATCAAGGGGCAACCGTCGCTGTCCCAGGCACTTCTCCTAAGCGTACATCGTTCGCACTCCACGTCGACACAGCGCCCACTTCGCATTGTAGGGGTCGCCCGTTCCCAGCGCACGCACGCACGTACGCACGCACGCACGCACGCACAGCGCAGAGCAGCAACGCTCAGAGCCTGCAAGCTGTCCAAGCAGACGTACGAGTTGACTGTTCAATTCGAGACGACACAAGAAGCGGCGTAGCGCGCCCGTAGGCAGAATTAGAACGAACGAACGAACGAATTAGAAGAGTTAGAACGGCGCGACCGTGCGAGACGAAAGTGCGGCGAACCGGTCCGCTGCGCTCTGGACCGAGTCACCAGTCTACTCATATTGCCCCGAGCCGCGGCGACGTTTCACGAGGGCGCCGCTACCGTAGCTAGGTAGGATAGTGTACACACAGGGAGGGGAAGGAGGGACCAGTACCGCGTAGTCGACGGCCGCCGAGGAGAGCGGTAGTAAGTGAAGCGCGCGGATGAACACAGAACGCGTGGAATGGATCCGTCACACGGTGAGCGCTCTGTCACCGTCGTCGGCTTGCGGTCGCCCACCGACCGCGCGCCCGCTGCTGCCCCGCGCAAGCTGCTCGTTGACGACGCGTGTCGCCTTGGGGGGGGGGGGGGGGTGGGGGAGGGGCAAGTCAAAGCGGCTGCGGTTGGCGGTAGGCGACTAGCGCAAGCGCCAGCAGGGTGGTCGCCAGAAGCAGGGCGCCAGCCGAGGGGCCGAGCAGCTCACCGGCGCCGCTGCCCGGCCCGCCGCCCCGCGTGCGCGCCTCGGCGGCGCTCAGTTCGTCCTCGTCTTGCCAGCAGTTGGCGCAGCTCGTCTGCAGGTCCACGTTGCTGCGCGCCACGTAGTCGAACCTCGTCTAGAACAGACGGAATGGCACACTGCTCACCAACAACCATTGGAATGACCTCCCCCCCCCTCACCTGCTGTTCCGGATTGTAGTAGTCGATGAGGACGTTCTCGGCCGGCTTCTGCTCATCCACTTGATAGACGAGCGTGCTCGAGACGTTCAGACAAGTCGGCTCGGGACCGAACTGAAAAGGGCGCATTGGCGCGCTGCTCTGCGCGCGCCGACAGGAGCCCCCGGCAAGAGGCACGCACGGATCCGAAGTAGACGTCTGCGTTGGTGTCGCCCTTGCTGAGCTCGACGCGTTGCAGCGTGTCGATGCCCGTCAGCTTGTCTAGCTCCTCCGGGTCGAACTGATAGCCCGAGAGTGTGTTCAGCTGCATCAGCGCCATGTTGCTTCGGCCGCCCTTCGTGTAGCTGCAAGCAGCGGATTCGAACGGCTGCCACGAACCGCCGCCGCCTGCGCCGCGTGCTGAGATCGAACCGGCAGCAGAGCGCCAGCGTCAGAGAAGAGGCCGAGCCGACGGCGCTCTGGTAGACATCTCGCGAGCAGTCGAACGGGTCGTCGCGCAGTTTCTCGGTGAGGTGGTAATTCCAGGAGATTTGCGCAAAGACGACGCCGCTGCCGGTCGCCGACACCTCGACCGGCTCGTCGGGATGGAGGAGCTAGGGCGCAGCGCGCTAGCCAACGAGCAGCTCAGCAGAGCACACGCGGCGGCGCCCACTTCAAACGACTGCAGCAAGACGGCGTTGTCGGCGCCGACCTTCACCGTTCTGGACCAAGCGCCGTTCGTGACGGACATGGTCACGTCGAAGTTGGGCGAGTAGGCGCGCTGCGCGTAGGCGGCGAGCGCCTGCAGCGCCATCACCGTGTCCTGCGTGCTCGAGAAGCCGCCGTAGGCGTTGCGCTGATTCGACAGCCAGCGGACGATCGGCAGCCCCTTGGCCGTCTCGCCGCGCAGCATGTGCACGAGCAGCGCGTACGCCGTCATCTCCACGTTGACCGGCTTCGGCTGGTAGAAGTAGCGCCGCTCGTTCTCAGAGGGAGCGTCGCCCACTTGGTCCTCCCAGTGGACGGTGCCGTCTGCAGAGAGCGTCTGCGTGAGCGCGCCCGCCAAGGCGAGCAGACGAAGACGACGACACCTCGCGTCACTTGCAGCTGCTCGAGCTTGCGCAGCGCTTCGTCGGCCGCGCTGCTGCCGGCCAGTTGGAGCGCGTAGGCAACGACGGCCAGCGCGTAGGGCTCGCTGTCGATGGCGCCGCGTCGCAGCGCGTTCTCCAAGTACGTCTGCGCGTCCGCGTTCGCCCGCTGCACGCGCAAAGAGAACGTCGGATTCGGACGGACGACGAGCGAAGCGCGAGCGAGCACCGACTCCGTTCTCCAAGAGGGCGATGAGCACGTAGGCGGTCATCGGCACGCCGCCCTCGGCCGCTCCTCCCTAGACAGAGAGCAGAAGCGTCGACGACAGTGCGCTGTTGTCGGCAGAGAGTGCTCGACGTGCGTGCCTGCATGTCCTTGTGGTGGACCTCTCCGCGTTCAACGAACGCGCCGTTCTCCTTCTTCTGTTGGGACTCGAGGAAGGCGATGGACTCGGCTAGCTTGGCCTCGTCCACGTAGATGTAGCGCGAGGCCTGCTTGAAGGAGCGCACGACGAAGGCGGTCAGCCAGGTGCTGCCGGCGCTGTCGCGCTGCCCGAACGCGCTGAAGGAGTTGTCGTCGCGCCTGAAGACGAGTGTCGTCGCCAGCGGGCGGTCCGTGGTGTGCGTCTCAGACGCGCCTGTAGGTCAGCTCGCGCTGGTATCCCGCCTCCATGTATTTGACGGCCTTCGCCTTCAGTTCGGGGTCGTCGCGGTCGGTCGCGTTGAAGTAGTCCATGACGACGATGTTCGGCACGAAGTTGAGCATGTTCTGCTCGCCGCAGCCGTACGGCATGCGCACCAGGCCCTCGACGTTGCTCAGCACCGGTCCCATGATGTCGCCTGTCCGGGGGCGTATAGCGACTGGCCCAGACCAAGACACGAACCACGGCCAGACACGAACCGATCACTTCCAACTTGGAGGAGAGGGAACCGTCGACCACGACGTTGGGCACGTCCATTCTGACGGAGCTCCTGAATTCGCTGTTGTCGGACAGGTCGATGATAACGGGCTGATTCCGGTCGACACGGAAGCCTTCGGGCTGAAGCGGCGAGACGTCTGGCACTCAAGACGTTGAGCGGAACGGCGCGCGCAACGGTCTCGCCTCGACGAGGAGCGGCTTCTTCACTCGGTCGGCCGCCTGCTGTCCTTGGCCGGTGACGTCGAGCTCGACGGGTCCCAGCTTCGTCGGCACAATGGGGAAGAAGACGGAGGCGGAGCCGCCGGCGGGCACGGTGAGGAAGCGCTTGTTGGGCAGCTTCGCCTTGGCCTGCTTGTCCGGCGAGCTGCCCGGCTTGGCGATGAAGTCAAAGCCGCTCTCCTCCGTGTGTGCCAGCGTCACCGTCACCTGCGACGGCGGCCGCATTTCCATGTTGCTTCCATGTGGTTGACGTGACGACAACTCACTCGTTGCGCAGTCTCCATGTAGTTGAAGACGAGCACCTGCAGCGCCATCTTCTCTCCGCGTTTCACCGAATAGGGAAGGTTGAGACGCACGAAGAACGGCTTGAACACTTTCAACTGCGAATGGACGCGCGTGTGTGCGCACGAGTACATCCACTCAGAGAGGTGGATAGATGAGCACCTTGTACGTGGAAGGCGCCACTCCCAATCCGCTCTCGTCGTGGACGGCAAACGCGCTCGCCACCCACGAGGTGATGGTGTCCGGCACTTTTGTCGTCCTCGTCAGTCGACCGGATGAGCTGAACGCCTCAGAGCGATGCAGTGCAGCAGGCACACCGGCCTCCCTACGTCGACCAGCCGGCAGGCAAACCGGATCAAGCGTACTCAAGCTTAGAGTCAGTCAGGTGAGTTGCTGCCAAAAACTAGTCGGCAAGCCGCAAGCGAAAAGCCGAGCAAGAAGTGGCGTGTGCTGTGCCCAAGCGCGTTCAGTTACTCGCTGCTGTCGGCCAGCCAGAGCCATGTCTCCGGGAAGACGCTCCTCGCAGCGGGGGGAGCCAAAGGAGCGCTGCCGCCGCCTCCGCCGTCGTCAGCGCTCGCTTTCTCCTCCATGAGCTCCATCGCTTAAAGGCCAGGCTTGCTACACTGACACTGGGGGCTGCACGAAAAATACCGCCATCTTCGTCTTCAGCAGCGGACCCCGGCATCGGCATGTTCCCATCGGCCATGTAGAAAGCCTCCTTTTCGTAGACGACTAAAGCACACGTCGACACATCGCCTTGTGCAAGCGCCAGCACGAGACGACACAACGACAGAGCAGAAGAGACTGTGTTGAGGAAGCAATGAAAAGGAAGCGACGGCGACGAGACAAGGGCGAAGCAGCAAGTGAACGCAAGCAGAGTGCAACTGCGCAGCAGTGCAAAGGGCGGCCTTCCTTACTCGCTGCTGGCCGCAAGCCAGAGCCAGGTCTCGGGAAAGAGAGTGCGCGCCTTCGGGCCCACGTCTCGAAGAGCGGACGACGACCGCGACGTAGGCCTATCGCCGGCATCCTCTTCTGCTTCTTCCATCTCGTCGGGCACAGCTCCTGCACGCTGTCGCTCCGACGCGCCGAACACGAGCCCCTAGACGGGTTACCCGGTGCAGGTGCTGGTCGAGCGAGCAAACCACCAAGAGCTCCGTCGAAGTTAACGGGGCCTCCGCGGCCTCTGAGCACTAAATCAAACACAACTCGGCTTCTCATGCGTGACGTTCTCGGATGAAGCGCATGCGACGAAGTGCGACTGAAGAACAGAAGAAGCGGACAAGACGACGAGCTACGACAGGACGGCGGACAGGGGAGGGAGGAGGGAGGGACCTCTCGCCTGGCCGAGACCATAGCGCATGGTAGCCAGTCGCTCGAAGCCTTCGTCACCAGACGAATGCGTGGATCGAGCGTCCGAGGCGCTCTCCCTTACCCAGCGTCTAACTGAACGCCCATCCAAAGCCATGTCTCCGGGAATTCTGAGCGGGCTTTCGGAGCGGGTGGGGACTGGGCCGTCAACGACGCTTTGTTGCTTGTCGGCAATGCCAGTCCGCCGAGTTCGTCCACCGCGGCCATTGCGCGGCGCCCTTCGGCCGACTTCGACCGGAACACGATCGAGGGCGGCACTGAAGCGTTGAGGGAGCACGCAGCGTTCTCCAGCCACCGACAGAGCCGACTAGACAGTGTGCCAACTAAGTAAGGGTTGCTGCATCAAAGCAGTGGAATCAGCGCACCGCCGCCTCCGCGGCAAGCTGAGAGCATCGAGCGCTACTAATGGCGGAGCTTTCTCGACAATCCCCTCAGACGGCCAGCCGCAGTCAGACTCCGCTCACTGTTGGTCGATTGTCTCTCCAATCCACAGCCAAGTCTCAGGGAAGACAGCGCGAGCTGTCGGTACTGCAGTCATCGATGGGGACTGCGTCGGGGGAGGCATGGGGGGAGCGCTGTTGGAGGCGGGTTCGTCTGGGGCGAACGCAACGCCGGGCACCCCATCGTCAGCTCGCGCTAGTTCAAGCAGGAGCACTGAAAGGTCTCAATGAACCGACGTAGAAGAATGCAAAGAAACAGCCGGTAGAGTGCAAGAGAGTAAGAGAAACAGTAAAGAGCGTCGTGCAGAGGAGGTGCAGAGGAGTGGAGAAGCAACGGAGAAGCAAAGCGCAAGCGCCGTCGAGAACTGCTGCTGCAGGCAGTGCGCAGTGCCCCAGTCAGTCGTGAGACGGTCAGGCGTCGGGCAAGCCTGCTCCGATCTCTCACCCCTGGGACAGTGATTCTCCAATCCAGAGCCAAGTCTCCGGGAACTCAGTGCGCGCCTTCGCCGGTGCTGGCCCAGGGGACGGTTGAAAGGTTGTGGACCGCGATTCATCGGGTGCTGGGACGCCGTTGTCAGCCTTGCCACTTTGCATGACGACATCGACGGCGCCGCCACCGCTGCCTCCTCCTCTGGCGGCAAATGACATCATTGGCACTGAAGCGTCTGTCAAAGCCTGACGAGAGGAGTCTCACGAGCAACGCCGCGTCAGCTGCCGACGAGGCACACGGGATACCAATAGGGTGCGGCCAACAGGACAACTTTGTCAACTAGCAACGCGAGAGACGGTGGAGGGAAACAAGCCACTCACTGGGGTAAATCGGCTCCCTGTAGAGTAGCGCATCCGTCAGCACGATCAGACCCGCATTCTGAAGTGATGGAAACGTCGGGCTCTCACTCCCACGTCAAGGAGGCGGGTGGGCGCTAACCCGGAACACTTCGGTCGCGTCCTTGCCGCCGAAGCCCCAGCCGGGCCAGATCATGCTGCGCTTGACGCGTCGTCCCAGTCCATGCCACGTTCCGTAGAATCCGACAGAGTCGTAGCGCGAGATTTCCTGCTCCACCTATATGGAAGGGAACGAGTGGCGCTCGGCTGTCGAGAGACGGGGTCGGATAGAGGGCGTGCCATGCTCTGCGTGATATCGTTGCCGCCCTTGAGCAGCAGGACGCTCTGGTCGACGGCGAGCACGCCCACGAAGGAGCCGCCGTCGGCGGTCACCGACACGTCGACCTCGTCCCCGGGCTGCGCCTCGGAGGCGCTCATCGAGATCGCGACCTGGCACAGACCGTCAGTCACGCGCCTCTTCCACACAGCACGACGACGCCTAGTAGGCACCAACGTTGTTCTTGAACAGGCCGTCGACGGGCACGTCCGTAGCGTCGACGACGATCTCGTTGTTGTCGGCGCGGATGGCGTAGACGACGAGACGCGCCTTGGGCGCCATCTCGGCGGTGGTCGCGAACGAGAGGACCGTCTCGGCGCCCTCCGGCGCGGCGGGGACGGTGCCGCTCAGCATCATCGTCGATCGCGACATCACCTAGAAGGGCAGAAGCAGTCCTGCGAGCGAGGCAGCCACGGCGGACATGGGAAGACACGAACTTGGTAGGAGAACGCCCCCAAGCCAGCGGTTGATTTCACGTTGAAGGAAGCCGTCTCGCCAGCCGTCAAGTGACCCTCGGTGGCGGGACTGACTTGAATGTAGCTGCTGGAGGGCGAGACGCTCGCCTCGACGCGCAGACTCGAATAGAAGCGCCAATCGACAGTCGTGAAGTTCTCCGTGCCCTGCCGGTCGTAGCGCATCTGAAGAAGAATCGGCCCAAGTAGACATATGGATTTCAATCGCTCTGCTGAGCAACTCGTTACCTCCACCCGCAGAGTATTGGATTCCAGGACGGTCTTCAGATTCAGCAGCTTCGTTCCGTCAGCGTCGAGTGTGACGAGGAAGGTCTCCTCTTGCGGTTCCCGGTACTCAGGCGTGGTCGGAGTCGGTGCGGTCGTTGTCGGAGTCGCAGTCGTGGTCGGTGTCGTCTCCGATTCCTCGTCGTCGTCGAGCACGACTCCCTCCTCCTCCTCGAGAACGATGCTCGGCAACGGCATTGGTCTCGGCCCGAAAGGGAAGAAGCGGTGGCTGTTGGGGAACTCGTAAACCGTCCTGATCTGGACGAGCCGGGGATAAGACTCTGGAAGGGGCGTGCCGTCGGGCAGCTTGGCCGCCAGCTAAACGGCGAGGAAAGGTTCCACTGAGAGCGGAGACCATAGGCGCGAAAGGGTCGGTGAGAACAAGCACTGACGATGACTTGGTAGTCGAGGCCGGGCTTGTAGGTGTTGAGCGTGCGCTTAACCTCGAGCATCACGTCCGTCTCGTAGGCGACGACCGCGGCGGTCGCGTTCCGGGAGACGCCCGTCAGTTCCTCGGTGGCCGTGGCGACGAACTCGTAGTTGGAGGAGCCGTGCTTCTCGGCCAGACCGCTTTCTCGCAGCTCGGCCACCGTGAACGTCACCGATGCCTCAAGCGCCCGCGTGTACAACCACCATACACTCCCCCCTGCCAACTCCTCCAAAAGAAAGCAGACCTCGCCGTTCGACGCGAGAGTGACCTCCTTCTCGATGCTCTTGGTCGTCCGCTCGTTCCAGTGGTACCGGTACAGATTCCTGGCAACCACGGTCGCGGGCCCCTCCACTCCCTTGCCGTACGTGTACCTTAGAGAGACCGACACGCCGCTTCGACCTTCAAGCCCGCCAGCGCGCGCCGCGGACAGACTTGGCCTTCACGAGCAGAGTGATGTCGTCCTTGGTCGTGACGAAGCTCGGCGGCTCGATACTCACTTCGAATTTCGGCAGCACTGCAAAGAACGCGGCCAATAAATCCTGCAGACCAGCCTCAGTCGAGAAAAGCGCACCGTATTTCTCGACGGAAAAGCTCTTGCTCATCTGGGCGCCGTTGTCGGCCTCGACGACGATGATCCAGTTACCCAGGGGAGGGTCTTCGCTCAGTTGGATCTCGTGCGAACTGACGCCTGTGCATTATTAGCCAGCTCTGAGTCGAGCACGCTAGTTGGAACGGCCGCAGCACAACGCACCATGCTCCAACGAGATGTCTTCCCACTTCTTGATGAGATTGCGGTTGGGGTCGGTCAACTGGACGGTGACGACGCCCGCGTAGGGCTTCAGGTCGGACTTGACCACCACGGTGCGGAATTGGACTAGAGGGGGGGGGGGAGGGTGTTCGAGGAGTCTCGGCGACACACCCACACGGAGGCGCCTACCCAGTGCGCCCGGCTTGTAGATGGCCTTGTCGGTCTGGACGAAGATGGAGCTGGACTTGCTGTCGTAGGCCAGGTAGTTGGAGGACTCGAAGACCGTCTGGCCGTTGAGGAGCTCGCCGCGCACCAGCAGGTGGTAGCTCGCCTCCTCGGCCACGCGGTCGGCCGCCACCGCCATCTCGACGCGCGTCGGCACGCCTGGGACGACGAACGGGGTTTGCGTGTAGGGTGGGGAGGGGGAGGGGAGGGGCTGGGGAGGCGACGCACCGGCCTCGACGGTTGACAGTAGCGCGTTGGCCACGCTGGCGTTGTTGGCGTTGTCGCGGATATGCAGGCGGACGACCATGTCTCCGGCCGGCGGCTGGAGCACGTTCACGATGGCCGTGTACGGCGCGTGCGGACGGAAGACGGACGGAGCGACCACCAAGTACGTTCCGGGTCTGAACGAATCCTGCGTGCTCACTTCACGGCTCACGCCTACACGCTAAGCACCAACGTTGAAATGTCCGTCGGTGGGACGCCGCCGGGGGTCCGAAATGGCCGCTGCGACGCCGTCTGCGAGAAGAGAACGAAGATGGCTGCGAGTAGCACGCAGTGACGATCCATTTTTTTCTGTTCAAAAAAGGAATTTCAATTGGTGAGTTTGTCGGCGAGGAGACACGCTCGCGGAAACACAATGAGTGGTCTACCGTATTTACTTATTGCATAAGCGGCTTAGAAAATGTACCGTGCTTAAAAACACCGGTATCCACAGAGCGCAAGAAGGGCGCCTGAAAACACATCGGGGAGGTGATTGGTTGCTCCTATGGAAATGCCAACAGAGGACGACGTCGGCAACAAGAGAAAGGACCGGTTCTATAGGGAAGCCTACGGGGGGCACCGGTAGACATGACAACGGCGGCCATGGACGCGCCGCCTCGTCGCGCAATCGAATGCGCCTCGCGACTTGCTAGCGCTCCGCTAAACTCAAATGAGAGACAGCCGGCCTTAAAATAGAGAACAGCCGGTGCACGTGTTTGGGTCGTGTTGTGTTCCTCCCCACCGCCGCGGAGAATCAAGATTCAAGAGCTCGCCACGAACCCTGTCAAGGGGACGTGTGTGAGAGAGACACAGAGACGAGCGCAGCGCACGTAGGGCGAGGAGAGCGGAGCAGAGCACGACGAACAGGGAGGAACCGAGCCGTCCCAGGCTGGCAGGAGAGGAACGCACGCGTCGCGCGCCGGCCACAAATTGCTCGGGCAACGCGCTCCGACCGACGGGGCGCAGTCACTCGGCAGGGTTGCGCGCTGGCCGTCGGAAACTGTTGCGCGCCGCGCGACGCTTCTCCCCTTTCTCTTCATCTCGTCTCGTCGTTTTCAGCGTCGTCGGCGGGCCGACGACGAGGCCGCGCCTCGGCCGGTCCGTCGGCTACACGAGCAGGGGTGACGCGCTGAACGCGGCGAAAAACAATCCTGCATCGCGCGCAAAGCCACGCCAATATGACGACGCCGACCGGCCGCGACAACGCCGCCTGATAAAATCATCGCATCTGATGACCTCTGCAGCGCCGACTACTTTATCGGTTCGGTCTTCGACCAGTTCATTCAGGCGACGAGACTCGCTCGACCTCCTACTTACTTATTAGACGGACTCCGACACCGACTAGGCGAGAACTAGCTGAGGCTTTGGGCTCTTGCACTGCCAGCAGTGCGTGATCCATCCAGACAGCAGCAGAGCGACGCGAACCGGCGGCGGCGGCGGCAGAGACGCGAGCGCGCGACCCGAACGCGCTCGCGGTGACAGCCTTTCGCGACGCAGCGCAGTCGGGCCGCGCTGCTCAATCAGTAGTGCCGATTTATTTGGGTTGTGCGGAGGCGGCGGGGCGGCGCGCAACCGGCTGACCAACTGACGTCAAATACCTGCGCGCGCGATGACTAGGCAGCGAGGCGCACCTCCTCCGCCGTCGGCCGGGCGCCAGTGCAGCGCAGCGCGCGCCGCCGATCACTAGAAAAACAAAACAACAGAGAACGCGGATCTATTACGCGCGACCGCCTACACAACAAACTCAACTCAAAACTAAACGTCGACCGCTTCGACCAATGGGCGACAGACGAGTCGGTCGTGTACAAGTCGCCCACACTGCTGGCCGCCTACTCAAGGACAACGGTGAAGCGCACATCCCAAGTCTACTGTATCGTAGGTTGTCCGTCGTGCGTGCAGGGGGCACACAATCAACAGCTGGCGAATCACGCCTCGGATCCGTCTCGCGTTTCACAACATCACTGGACGGGTGACGGCTTACTCCGCGTCTCCTCGTAGGGAGAGAGAGACGAGAGGGGCGCGCGCATGCGGGCAGAGGGCACGCGTCCCCTCTCTCTCAGTCCCAGAGTTTGACGAGGTTGTCCCAGCCGCAGGTGGCCATCTTGCTCGCCTCGTGCGGGTGCCAGAGACAGCCGATGGAGACGTTGTCGTGCGCCTTCCACTTGGCGACCACGCGATGCGTCTTCCAGTCCCACACCCACAGCTTGCCCTCCGCGTCGCCGCTCATGAGGAAGCTGGAGAGAGCGCGATACCCTACCACACCACCCGTGACGCCCCTCGAGACCGGACCTCATGTCGGGCGAGAAGTCCATGGAGCAGGCGTAGCCGGCCGTGTGGTGGCCCTTGAAGGCCTTCTTCTTGGCGAATCGCAGCTTGTCGTCAATGAGCTGGAAGAGCAGGATCTTGCTGTTCATGCCCTGGCCCACGAGCCATTTGTCTGCAAGCCAGTCAGCCAGCGTTCTCAGCAGTGACGTCAAGGAAACGGCAGCGCTCACTGTTGGGCGACATGCGGACGGAGGGCATGGAGTGTAGGGTGGGGTCCTGGATGAGCTTCGTGTCGACGGGGATCTCCCACTCCCAGATGCGCATCGACTTGTCGTCCGAGGTCGTGCAGAAGCGCCGGTTGAGGTCGAAGAACGTGATCGTGTTCACCGCGCCCAAATGCCGATCGTATTCCTGCACCACCTCGCCCGAACGCAGGTCCCACTGAACGAGCAGACGAGTCGATTCGCCCGCGCCCCCTTCTCCGATGCCTGTCCAAGCGAGCACCTGGACGATCTTTTTGTTCTGCATGCCCGACATGAGAAAGTGCTGCTTGTCGGCGTCCGGATGCAACTGCACGCAGTACGGCACCTTGCCCGTCGTCAGACGCTGCTTGCACTCGCCTGAACCAGTGCAGAGCAGGCGTCGTCAAAGCAGGGGCGAGTGCGCGCAAGCAGTGAGGTCACCCACCGGTCTCCGTGTCCCAGACCTTCATGTATCGGTCATAGGAGGAGGAGACGAAGGACTCGCCGTTGTTCGAGAAGCAGGTGTCGCGCACGGCGAGTCGGTGTCCCGCATAGGTGCGCACGCACCGTCTGCCCTTGTACACCTCCCACAGCTGTTGTACGGAAAAAAAACAGTGGGACGAGCAAACGAGCCAGCCCCCCCCCCCCGTCCCTCTCTTCCTCTCCAGGCGACGAACCTTGAGCTTGGTGTCCATACTGGCGGAGAGAATGAGATGCGCCGTGTTGGGGAACCAGCGTATGCACTGCACGCCCTTCGTGTGCCCGGTGTAGGTGTGCAGCAGCTTCTTGGGCACGAAGCAGCGGTCGGGCGGCTCGGACGAGCGCAGGTTCACGCCCACGTCGTGCGGCGCGTGCAGGAACGACCGGCCCTGGTAGTCGACGGCGTCTTTGACTGAAATTAATTTTAAAAAATCGACTGTCTGCCGACCGCCAGTGGGTGCCGCCGTACTGTGCAGGGTCGACTTCTCCTCCGCGCTCTCGGTGTGCACGACCTTGCGCTGCTTCTTCTTTTTTCGGTGGAACTCCTCCAGAAACTTCGCCATTTCCTCGTCGGGCTTCGCGACCGTCGACTCGTCCTCGAATTTGCCCCACGGGCCGATGTAGCCGTCCACGTCGCTCGCGTCCCAGTTCTTCTGCCGACTCCGTCTCTCAGAGGCCGGCCGCTTCTTGGGCGCCGCCTCGAACGCCGTCACGCCTGCAAGGCACGCCGCCAAACTAGTCGAGTAGGCGAGAGAGAAAGCGCGCTTCGAGCCCGCCTTGCTGTCGGCGCGCCTCCTGACGATCGCCCACGACCGACCCCGCCTGCCTCTCGGCCGACGGATCGTGCGCGTAGCCTACAAGCAACGCGAATGCCCTTCCACAAACCAGCGACGACAGTGACCCAACGAACCCTTCGTATGGAAAGTTCGGCGCTCGTTCTCAAAGCTGAACTCTCCGAAATGGGCGGGCTCTACGAAACCAGTCAGCGTATTCTTCGCCGCTTTTTGCTGCTTCGTCTTGAACGGATTCTCCGGACCAGTCTAACAACGAATTCATGTACGCAAGTCGACGCTCTCAACAACGCGTATATGTCGAAGAGACTCACGAAGGCGGCGAACAGTTTCTCGTAGCGCGGATTCGTCGTCAACTCCTTGCAGTCGACAGCTATCGCCGCCTCCTGCGGCTCGCCGTCGTACTAAACAGTGAATTACACCATTGCAAGTGCAAATAAACAGACAAACAAGCAGAAAGCCTACTTTGTCGACAACGCTAGGCGCGACACTGTCCGGTGTCGGCAGCGCAACGGTGCCCACGGACGCGACCCTTTCGGCGCTGATACCCGCGATGGTCTGCATCGACGTCGACTGCGTCTCCAGGGCGTTCTCATCGCTGTCGCTGTCTGCGTAGTCAGCGACCAGCGTCGGATCGAGGCTAGCTGTCGTTGCCATTCTCCACCGACCTTGAAAAAACGGCAATTCCCAAAATATGCAACCGATACAAGCACAACCGATACAAGGGATTATTGTTCCCGCCTCCTAAGCCTAAGCCTAAGCCTAAGCCTAAGCCTAAGCCTAAGCCTAAGCAAAAGCCTAAGCCTAAGCCTAAGCCTAAGCCTAAGCCTAAGCCTAAGCTAAAGCCTAAGCTACAGTGATCCCTTGTATCGGTTGTGCTTGTATCGGTTGCATATTTTGGAAATAGCCGAAAAAACTCTGAAATTCGTAAACATACCGTTCCTTTTCGAACAATCACCGCACGTACGGTATGAATTCAAAACTGCTACGTTTGCATATCCTTGTGTCTTCGATCGATGTGTTGCTCATCTGACACCGCAACCGACGACAGAAAAAAGGTATCGCTTTCTTGGGCCTACGTGTGATTTCAAACCTTCCTTATGAGCAGCAGCTGGCGGGAAAATGTCATTCTGTGTTGGTCTTTCGCGGAACTAAAATCTTTGAGCTGACGTGACGACACAGTACTCGCACACCCATGTAAAGAACCTGTGTCGCTCCCAGCAACAGCAACAGTCGAGACGCGCAAGCGCATCCGCGAGAGGCGACGGTGTCTGTGTGCGCGCTGCCCTCCGCCTACGCAGCAGTAAGGCCAACCAATGCCGCCGAATTGTTGGTCGCGCACGCTGCGCTGCTGGGAACTACTGCACACTGTGGTGAGTTGTGGTGACGAGAGGACGCGTTGTCGTCCCTCGCTGTCGAGCGAGACAGTCGTCGCCTGATGGCCACCCTCATGACAACCGATCACCGTCAGATGGCGGCCGAAGTCGACTCTTCGACGAGTGGCGATCGTGACGTCGTCGCGGACGAGTCAGCGGCCAGAAGCAGGAAGCGAGCCGGTCCACGCGACGGCAGCAGTAATGGGGCGGCCGCACCCGAAAATGGGAGCGGGCCGGTTGTCGCCGAAGTGCTAGAGTGGGATGCGAACAGCTCCGACTATTTGGCGAACGCCTGCTGTGACTTCGTCCACTATCGTCATGCGGCTGTGCTTGTGGGTCTGCTAGAAGTTGCGGCGTTGCTGTGCTGCATCGGAACGGCCGTCTGGCAAGGCTATATTGATGGCTGGCCGTCGGCAGTGGTCGCCGGAGTCGTGGGCGTCGCAGTGGTGGGATGCGTGGCAGCTCTACTCGTCGGCGTGCTGACAGAGCGCGCGCTGCTGCTTTGGCCCCACATGCTCCTCCAGCTGGCCGCCATCATCGCCGGCATACTCCTCACGCTGCTCTCCGTCTGTGCCATGGCCGCTGGTGCGCGAGCTGCACGACCCCCCCCCCCCCTCCCTGAAATACGTTTTTCGTCCGCCGCCCCACGCAGGCATGCACTGGGCGAATAAGCTGTTCGCGGCCATGCTGGGAGAGACGGCGCCTGAGCGCCTCGAGAGTCAGCTGGGCCCGATCTGGCCCTTCTGTCTGGCAGTCGTCTTCAACTTCGCTGCAGCTGCCGTCGTCTGGTCGTACGTGCTGGTGCGCGGCTGCTACGACTTCCTGCTCGATAAGCAGTTCTTCGTGCACTACAAGACGTCCGTCACCGGGACGCAGCCGGCCGAAGCCTTGCGTGCAGCGGCTGCAGCCGTCGACAACAGCGCCTTCGAGGACGACGTCGCCGAAACGAAATACTGATATTGCGACTCCCACTTTTTGCTTTTGCAACTCTCTGTCCCAATCTGCTTCTCAATCTGCATCTTCTCTGGAACACGTGACACCGATGGGTCGCGTGATGGTACGCGTTTTCGTTTCGCGCGTTGCGCCGTCCGACCCCGAATGTATATATTTTGTCCTCTAGTATCACTCACGCAGCACAGTAAAGATCATGACAGCACGCATGGCTTCTCCTTTTTCTCCGCTTTCATTCTCAATCGATCGGCGTCTTGGAGGCGCTTTAAGTCGTCTTCGTTAATCGCGAGTCTTGATGAGGCGAGACTGGCTCTGGCCCCCGAACCCGCCCCACCGGACCAGCTGCTCACGGGCATCGACTGACGCCGCTTCTTCAGGCGCTCGCCAGCGCCCAACTCGCGCTTGCAGAGGCTCTGCAGGAGCTGGTCGAACACGTCTTTGACCTGCGCGAACGGATGACTACTGAAGCAGCCAATGTGCCTCGCGAATTCCTGTCCAGTGCGCACCGCGCTTCCGCTGTACGCCGAGAGCGCCGTGTAGGGGAGGCGAGCGCGCTGGACGAACGAGGCGATGCGACTGGGCGGCGTCGCCCACTCGGCCTCCGAGTGGAACATGTCGATTTTGTTCGCCAGCAGAATCACCGGCCGCCGAGCGCCGGTCGACTCCTCGTTGGCACGCACCTCCGTGTAGATCTCCTCGACCTCGGACAAGGACATCGAGTCCTCGACCGAGAAGACCAACAGGAACGCGTGGGCGTTGCGCTGGTAGAGATGCCGCTGGGCGAGCCAGTCCCGAGAGCCGCCCAGGTCGATGACTTTCACTTGGACGCTCCGCGGTGCCGTTGCCGCGCCGCCGCTGGAGGAGGACGCGCCGGAGGACAAGGAATTTTCGGCTCCCAACTCGGCCACGCGCCGGTTCTTTGGTCGCTTCGTAGAGGCGGGCGACGCGCACGCCGCTTCGTCGCCACTTCGATCTCCGTCCAGTTCGTACTCTATCCAGTTGAACTCCTCCACGGTCGGCAGATACTCGTAGATCGTCACGCCCCACAGGAATTGGGACACCATGGTCGTTTTGCCGACCTCAAGGAGTAACGCCTTGACGTGGCTCGCACGATTTCATTCGATCACCAACTTTTGGAGCGCCAAGCACCGCAATGAAGACTTCGCCTTTGTTCTCGCCGTCTTCGCCAACTGCGAGGCTTCCACGATGAGGAGAGCGGCTCATTGCTCGCGCTCTCGACCGCAGCCTTGAAACAGCGTACAGTCGGCGATAGCACCGGCCGCGAGTGGCGATGCCTGGAAGTGGTCACGTCACGCTCCGCGGCTTCCTCCCTCGCCGATTCTCGCAGGCGGCGTCGAAAGCGCGCGTTCGCGGGACTCGCCGCAATCCTGCCACTGCTCGCTCACGGTTGTCCCCGACGTTCTACTTCTGACAACATATTGGTAACTGACGTCGCGTCGATTCCAACCAGCTAAAACGTATACCTGTATACGCATACAGTGCACCTATACAAATGTGCACTTCTACAACGGTAGACGGCGAACGCGCAAGAAAGAAACGCGCTAGATTCCTACGAAATTCTCAGTCAAGTCTGGGGCGCTGTTTATTATCCTAAATGTTTAGTGATGATTCCGTTGCACAAACGTTTGTAGAGACGAATGATGTGGAGAGTACATAACTGCCAGAGGCACGCAACGGAACTACTTGGGGATGCGCACTTGCGTGAGGCACAATGTCATCTTCGAACGCGCGGCCGACAAACCGCGCGAGGGATCGATTCATTCTGGTCGCTAACGAAGCAAATCAATGGTTCACTGGAAGCAGTTCCATGAAGCAGGGGTCAGATGACTGCATCATCGGCACCGATTCTCATTAGCGGCCATTCGACGAGGCGCGAGCAAGAGGAGGCAGCGAAGAGGCGTCCCCGAGCTCGGTCAGAGTCGAAACGAGCAGTAGTCGGCCGAAAGTCTTCGTGCAGGGATTCTACGACCCTCGGATGGGAGGGGGGAGGGGGGAGGGGGCGCTCCGGAAGGAAAAGAGAGGAGGAAACGTCTCGTAGGCGTCGGTAGACGCGCTCGCGCGCGCCGTGACATTCGTAACAATTAAAAGCAAATAGCTGTCAATCGTCGTCTTCACATGGACGGCGTGGCAGCAGGCCCGCGGAGGGGCCGAGTTACGCCGCCGCCTGAAAGGGAGACTCGGCGCGTCGGCGGCCGTATGTCGCCTCGAGGCGGCCGCCGCCGTCCCCGCGGCAGACGCGCCACTCACGACGGGGGGGGGGGGGGGGGGGGGGGGCGGGCGGGGGGGGGGTGGGGGGTTCCCCCCCGGGGGTGCTTTGTGCTTTCGGGACTTCCCAGCCACTTTGAAAAGAGAAAGCTCTGCTAGTCTTGAATTGAACGCGACAGATGTATAACCGTGTCGTGGAGAAGCTGACGACTCCTCCCCCCCCCCGGCTCGGCTCCACCGACGATGGGCGGCCCCGCCCCCCGCTACTCGACGGTGGACAGCTGTCGCCCGAGCCGAATAATGCATGAGAATTAGCGGTATACGGGCTTGCAGCGCGGCCCTTTCAACTTTGCTTCCATAAATAATGCATGACGCAACTGCAAAGATGGGGCAGAGCGCGGACCTTGTGCCACAACGCAACACAAAAACAGCGTCGGCTGCTTATGCGGGTGACGCGACGCAAAAAATTCTATACCGCTGACAGGAAGGAGTCTGAAAAGGCCGTAGAGCAGCGTTTTATCCAGAATAAGAAACACGAACCTGCGTAGGAGCCGCTACATTTCATTAGCTAAGAACGGAAGAAAGGGTGAGCTAAAGTGACTGCGCAACTGAAAGCAAGCGGACAAACGCGATAGCCACTACTCGCCAAGTAGGCGCCTAGAGCCGCTTGAAGAGTCGCTCCACCCGCGAGTGTTGGCGGGTCCCTGCCATGCCCGACTAACCTAGCAGCATGCGCGGACGCGATTCCAGCCTGCCAAAGCGTTTGCGATCGGTCGGCAGCGCAGACCCCGATCGACACAGGGCCGTCGTCACGGTAGCGTAGCACCTGCGTGGCGTCGTTGGCTCAGGGCCGGTGGCCGGCTGAAGACGGCACGCGGTCGCGGCACTTCCTTAGCGGGGGCCCACTCGAGCGCCTTGCCAACCGTCGCGGCGGCAAGGAGGATGCTCCCGATCGGCGCACCCAAATTATCCGCCCGACCGACCGCGCCGGCTGCCGGCCGTGTGGCCGCGTTGACCGACACCGCGATTACCGCTCGTCAACGGCGCGCGTCGCTCGGGCCGCATTCAATTATTCATTGGGCGATTGCGGATGGCGGCGGCGTCGACGGCGTCGGCGGCGGCGGCAAGAACGGCCCGTTCATTCGAGCGCTTGTTCAAAGAACAGACGTCGAGGGCGGACCCGCCTGGAAAGCGGCGCGGCGAGCTGGGAAGCCGCTTCCTTTCTTCGGCGTTGCCGCCGCCCCCCGCCCATTCGCAGCGTTGCCAAAGACGACGACGCATGCGTGCCGCGCACTGCGGCGAAACCGTGCCACCCGCGCTCGCCTTTTGCTTTGCTTGGCGCTTGGCACAGCATCGACATCAACACAGCAAGCGTCATAACGTCGTCCTGTAGCAAGCAGTATACTGTAGAGTACGATATGCAAATCGTGCTTGTTTTTTTTATTTTTGCAAGGTGCGCCCGTCAGTGTCCAAAACATACCAGTGTTACATACCAAAACACCGAATACACACATGCAGCACGAAAAACGGTACTTGGTATCATCACAAATCTATCCATATAGGTCCACATATTTCATCATCCACACCCAGACAAACAGTAACCTGAAGCACATCTAATGAGCTCGAGCATCTCCGTTTAAGGCGCATCTCCGTGGAATCGTTGAGACGTATAAAAAAATAACACCATATCCATGGGCAATTTCAAAATGTTTTAGTTTTATATCCCGGGTAAAATATTTAAAGTGACTAATACGCGCCTCGACGGGCAGTACACAAATTTGCATATTAACTGTGGAAGTGGAATAAAAGTAATGTTGTTACGTATACCTCACAAGCACGTACGCACGCACATATGTAGGCACGTACGTATGCACGTATGAAGCCCTCCCTAGAGGAGGGCTAATGGTGAGGGATGCGAGGGAAATTTTGAGAGGGAAGGGGGTAATTAGAGGGTTTACGGTATTTCAGAGGTTATCTGTTTCGTCAACTATTGTGCAGGTGTTGCAGTTGCCTTGTAGAACTTTTTTGGTGCATAGGACGCTCTAAATGCGCTTGGAAGTGAAGAATAAGGCATCTGTGAGATTTCGAGATGTTTTCTGTTTTTTTTTGTGCAGTGATTGTGGTGAAGTTTAGCGAAGAAAAAAACTAACTGCTCTTACGATTGTGTAGCGCCTTACTACATAATAACAGGTCGAAGCGACAATCTGCAGGGTGGCGTGCTCGCAGAAACGATGGAGACATTCAACTGTTCTTATTGTAATTATATGTGCGAGAAAACTGGGTCCGTAGGTAAACTGCCTGCGAGTATGTGCGCCGCTGGCGGGGGATGCGGCCCAGAGGGAGAGAGAGAGAGGAGTGTTGTGTGCTGCGCAGCTGCGCGTCCTAGTTAGTAGTGCAACGCTACACGGGCGAGCGCAGAACGGCATCGCGGCAACTGGCCAACCTGCCGCGAGTATGGAAATGTCTGCGGACAGTGTGCAAGAGTCGTTCGACGAGCGTGACGAGCAGTACTTGTGCTGCCAGGGCCGCGTCCACGCCAAGGTGAACGTCTGCTGCAGACCGGTGTGGCTCGAGGACCAGCGACGCCTGTTCAGACGGGACTCTGGCTCATCGTCGCCGTTGAACTTCTGTTCGCTGCCGTGCTCGCGGCGATCCTCGGCTTCTTCGGCTTCCGCAAGGCGCAGCTCTACCCTCTGCTCGCCTCCGCAGGCCTCGCCCTTCTGCTGCTCGTGCATGCGGCAGTAGCCCTTCTCTTAATAGTTGGCGCCAAAAGGCCACTTTTCGCAGCGAAACAACAGTTTTCTTTGGACGACGGTATAATCGAAAAAATACAACTCACCTTTGAAGAAAGACTAATCCAACATGACGTTTTGCAGTAATCGGATCATTGGCTCAAATAGAAAATACGGGGAGGGGCAGCTGACGTTTAAGCTTTTGTCGACGCTGCTAAAAGTGTCCAAGTCAGAAGATCGTTGTGGGACGCATTGCGAGGATGTTGATGGTTCGCGAGGATCGCGTTCCCGCGTTTTTGTGCACTGCAAGGTGCATGTGGTAGTCCGCCTCTAGGTGCCTGTTGTGGGCGTCGCGGCTGTGGGCGTTTTCGTGGGCCTGCTCGGACTTCTGTGGGGCATCGCAGCGGTGCTATCGATTGTGCCGAGTGAGAACGGATCCACGGGATGGGAGGGCATTGCGGCGGCCGTCGGCATCTGTGAGCACCGCCCCATGGGCCGCGCCAGCCAACCACCGCTCTCGCGCTTTCTTCAGTTCTCATCATCGCGTCCGCCTTTCTGCTGCTGCTCAGTCTGGGATACGGCCTCCTCCATCTGTGGTTCATGTCGACGGTCAAGGCGATCGAACTCTACTGGACCGATCGGGTGAGGAAAGCCCACGAACTGCGTCGGACTCTCGTTCACCCTGTGCCTCGTTCGCCCAGGGCGCGTCCTCCCGTCGCTTCGAAGAGGACGCGCCGCTGAGAGGACCCGCCGCCCCAGACACCCTTGCCTCCAACGAGGTCGCGGACTACAAGGCAACAACAACTCGGCAGTAGATGCCACCACAGCAAACCGCGCCATTTTCCAGTGTTACACCGCGTTACGACTAGTGTCGCACGACTGCATCAAGGGAATTTTCGAATAAACTCGTTCTCTTGTCGTCGTGAAGCGCAGATTCGGACTGGAGCATTCCACTACATGACTGTTGAGTGTTGCTGCAACTACATAGAGCCCCTGTCAGGTTTGTGTCGCTCTGGCCGAGTGGGAGATCGCGATGGAGGACGAACGGCCCACGGAGGATGCGGGCGTGAGTCGAGAACGGCTCTGCTGCTGCGGCCACATCCACGCCGAGGCGCTGCCGTTTGGCGCATTACACTCGAACTTGAGAGACGCCGAAATATGCGCTGTTCAGACGGGCGTCTGGGCCGTGGCGGCGGCGGAGCTGCTCCTCTGCCTGCTCTTCGCGAGTGCCGTGCTCCTCTTCGGTTTTAGAGCTGCGGATTGGCTCCCGTTGCTCGCTTCGACTCTCGGCGTCTGTCTGGCCCTGCTGCACGCGTTCACCTCCATCGCCGTGGCCGTCGGCGCGGCTGCGGCGCAGCGCAGCTCTCGCAGCGTTCGAGTCACGAAGTACCTCATGGTGGGTGACTCACATCCCAGAGACGTGCGTGCACCTCAGCACCGACGTGTCTGTTCGCTTAGCGGGCCTTCGTCGTCGCTGCCATCCTCTTGGGCGTGCTCTGCGTGGCCGGCGTCGGGCTGGCTCTGTTCATGCTCATCACCGGCAACTACGCCTTGATCGTATCCGAAGGACGAGACAGCAGCAGACCCAATGGCGTTGCTAGGATCTTTGCACTGGGTATGACTACGCATGCTCAAACAAAGACGGTAGCGAACGCTTGCCGTGGCACACCACTGCAGGCTTGATGTTCGTCTTTCTGGGACTGCTGTTGGTCGATGTCACATATGGCTTACTTCACGTATGGTTTCTCTCAATTGTGGACGCTGCTTGGCGACCCCAGCTAGACGCGGTTTGATGACGTTGTGTTTGAACCCCACTGGCATGGTAAAAGAACCCGTCCATGTCTCCTTCCGTCATACCCACACACTCACACAGTGTGGTGGCACAGTTCCGCTGGTTTTCTTGTAAATTTGGTACAGTTGATCAGTACTATAACAACAGGCAAAGAAATGTTAATACATGCACTGTACCTACTTATGCTGACTTCAAATGCCGATTCTGAGCCATTTGTCACCAAATATCCCCATCAGTTAGGTATCTATGCTTTACGGAAGAAATTACGCTGAAGTCAATTTTTATTGTTGTGGTCGTTGTTGTGGTCAATTACGGTTCGTTGAAGGTTTTCAACTACACTGCGCAACCAGGCAAAGTATTTACAATTTCAAGGTGCATCCACGCATTCACCACCCTTCAGCAACGAACAGAGTTTACAAAGCAAACAACTGGTTAAATAATTTTACGTTTGCAAAAAGAGCAAAAACATTTGTAATAATTTTTTACGACTACGATTGCAGTGGGAAGAGCTTTCGACCCCCCTCCCCTCCCCAGAACGCTGCCGAACTGTATCTGTACTGTTTCAGACCATCGGTTCCGCATTATACCGGTACGTTTCAGCCAGTGGACAATGCGGCACGCAGCTCCGAGACGCTACCGCTCGACTCTTCTCCAGAACTGCGAGAAAAAGCATACAGATCGATATGACGAATTTTTTGTTCTCTAAGCACGACGCGTTTTCTGAACAGACCCGCCAGATTCACGTGGGTGGTATGGCGAGCTGCCCGGGCGTACGTCGCCATTTGTCGAGCATGGACTTGACACTAAGACTGTCACGTTGCGTGGCCGGGGGTGGCAGATTGAGAAGGACCAGTTCGCAAGAGCTGTTGTCCTCGTCCGCGGTGTCGTCGTAGTCGTCGTCGTCGTTGGGCACGAAGCAGACCTTGCGGGCCCCGGCCGGCACGCCCAGTCGCGCCGCCGAGCTGCCCGACTCCGCGCAGAGGCCGGCAGCGGGCCGGGCATTCGTCGCCGGCACGGGCGAGTGGTCTCCGTTCGTGAGACGCGACGAGGTGGGCGGCGAGAGGAGCGCCGTGGCGCCGCTACTGCACGTCGCGGGGCCGCGTGCCGACGGCAGGGCCGAGGACAAGCCGGGCGCGTCGACTTCGTTCATCGACGACAGCCAGTAGGAACGTCGTCGGTTGTTCGACGCCTTGACGCGCCGGCCGCACACGACCTAGGTACAGGCTGAGCGGCGTATGGTAGCTATACAGAATACTCGGATAAAGTGGCCGCCACAAAACCAACCTGACGGAAACGAGCTCGAAATTTGGAGCTGAAAATCGAGTAGACCATCGGATTGCAGGCGCTCGAGAATAAACAGAATCCGTTTGTAATCATTATGTAGCTGAAGTCGTGCGGAAACAGGTCCGACAGAAATCCCCAGAATCCGGATATAAACTGTATTTGAATGGGTGAAAAACAGATGAAGTACACGGCAACGCATAAGATCAACATCTGTACAATCCGTCGACGTCCTGAAATTATACCCTTGTTGTACATGTATGTACGTGGATGCGTAGCGTGTCTTCTTCACCTTTGATGCGACGGTGCGCGGCGGTCTCTCCGGCGCGACGAATGATCTCCCTGAGATAGTCGGAGCTGCCCCAGAGGAGAGCGACGACGCGCCAGTAGAGCACGACCATGAGCAGCAGAGGCAGGAAGTAGAAGAGGAGACACTCGACGAGCTTGTAGGGCGTCGTGAGCAGCAGGCGCTCCTTGCTGGGGATGCACATGAAGTAGTGGGGCGCCACCTCCACGACGCCGTACTCGAGCAGGTAGGGCAGCGCGAACAGCGCCGACAGCGTCCACACGCAGCCGATGCACAGGTTGAGTCGCGGAGGGCTGCAGAGCGACTTCACCGTCAGCGGGTGCGCCGTCGCCAGGTACCTGTGCGGCCGAGCGATAGGCACTCGGGAAGGAATGGTGGTGAGCTCCAGCTCGCGTCCTACCTCTCGACGCAGACGGTGACCTGCGAGAGGATAGATGCGTAGAGGAGTGCGACCGTCAAGTAGCGCACCGAAGGACAGGTCCACCAGGGTAGGCGCCACCGCGGTTCCCTGCAAGCGGGGACGCTCCGTGCCGGGAATAACCATATGTAGACGGCTACACACGCAGACACAGCTCCCAGCTACATACGTAAACGCACCATTGCGCCAGATACTGTCCCCAGTCGGCGCTGGAGGCGACCAGATTGCAGAAGTCGGCGACGGCCATGCTGGCGAGAATGCGGTTCATGAGTTGTCGACGCATGAGGGCGCTGCCGACGACCGCGACAATGACGAGCGCGTTGCCCAGAAGGCCGATGGTCGTGAGCAGCATGAAGACGGGCAGCAGCAGGGCGACCTCGGTGCCCGTCATGCTCATCGTGTCGTTGCCGCCGCTCGTCGCCATCGGCTCGGTGTCGTCCTGGTTTCCCTCCTCCGAGTCGCGACGACGTTCCTCTTCGCGCGGGCGGAGAGCGGTCGGGGAACGCTGTCGACTCCAACAATTGAATTTAATCTAGAGTTGTCAGAGTCCAGCGGGGTTGCCGACAAGCGCCTCCAAGCGTCGCCAAGCGGATGGTTTAGCGGAGGCGCCGGCGCAAACGGCCATCTGCATCGGAAGGCCCGGGCGCCAGAGCAGCGGCCGCAGCCGCGGTCGGCGCCGCCGCCGCAGTGGCGCCCCCCTGGCCGGAGCCGTCCGATTACTGTTGAGGAAACGAGGGCGAGCGGGCCGCTGCGCTCGGCACTCGCAAGACAAACCTAATTTCCGGGTCGACGCCTCGATTTGTACGCCACGCGCTCGAGTGTACTTTTTTACTGTCGGGTCAGCATTGGCAGCAGCGGGCAAAGGAAATCGCTGTAATGCTAATCGGCGGCTAAACATTTCCGTACCAATGCGAACTACACGCGGTATTGGAATGTCTGCGAAAGAAAATGACACGAGGGAGCGGGGGCGACGACGTCGTGACGAGAAAAGTCTCCAGTCAAAGGCTCCATGCAATTTCCAGAGTGCCCCACGGCGCACTTTCCAACTGTGTTCAGGCGGCCTGACTTGATTACTGCGCTTTCAACAATGGTGAAACATGTCTAATGGCTTCGGTGCACACGAAGACATCCACAATCGATTTGTCAATGTTTGATCTTAGTTAACAAGCGTCGAGATGCGTTACAGTGGTCAACATCAGACAAGAAATGCAATAAAGAATGCGGAAAATTGTCAAGGAAAAATTTGTGAGCAGCGAACCTAAGGTCGGTGCAGAAACCTGCACGCAAGCCGATTACGCCACCTCCACCTGAACGCTGCAGTTATTACAAATTGCAGTTATTCAAACGCTGGAACACTGAACCAAGGGAATGTTGTTTTCCGGTGGGCACGGGTCATTTGAGAGTGCGTCCGTTTGCGGAGAGTCTATGTATGCAGGTGCTCCAGGCGGCCGTGTTGGCCGCGGAGAGATGCAGTCGACAGATAACCGGCTCGTGATTCCGCAGTCGGACTCGGCGGCGTGGGCGCGGCGGCGCTCGTTTTCTCGGCTCCTCAAGCGCGACGAGGCCCGCCCGCCCGCCCGCCCGCCGCAGGTCGCGACGACCGACCCGGGCGCGCGCGCCTCGCCGCAGCCCGCCTCGACGACACTCGCGCGCGCGCTCGCTCGACCAGCCTCGCCGTCAACGCTCGTTTATTATGACAAACCAATACAACCAACGAATGCACAAACACGGCTTCTCTTGACGTTCCCCGACCGTCCGGAGAGCGGACAGCACCCCCGTTAGAATTTGCGCTGGCGACGAAAGTAAGAATGGATAGTGTATGGACGAGCGAATGGCGGCGGACACGAGCGCAACCACGAAATATAATATGCATTCTGTTTTGATGAAAACGCGTAAACGACATGGTACACCTTGTTGTAGTGGCACCGTTGATTAATATAAATGCTTATTACACCGCCGTGTTTTGCCCCCGCCCCCCCCCCCCCCCCCCCGACTCACTACTGTTCCCAGCAGGACTTGGAAAAAAAAACGAGTAACGGTAATTATCAGTAGCGTAGCTACATAGCTCATCAGCGTAAAACAGTCGAAACTAGAAACCAACTTTGTGTACTCATGAGTGTTCGTGTCTAGTTTCCCGCAGTGCCAATACTAACAAGAGACTCTACATTGCACGTGTTTACAAGAACGTATCCTGACGTGTTGTTTGAACATGTACATACATACCTAGTACGTACGTATCAAATACAAGTACAGTACATACCTATGTACCTACCTAGTACGCGTTCACTCTGCTGTACTGTTCAGGGTGTTCCGGCTTCCTGTCGCACCTTTCTTCAAATCATAACTCTGCAACCGATTACCTGCTTTAGCACTTATTTATAGCAAGCACTCCACTTTTTAGAGTTGTAATCAAATCGGCGGAATCCTTTCGAGGTAACAGGTTTGCAGGTGGAAGAAGCAACATTTCGCTTTGGAGTGCCAAAAACTGAGCAGAAAGCCGAGTATCTTCACTGTGGTTACGAGCAAGTTCTCACTGGTTTCCGCATTCGGTGAGGTCGACAGAGCCGTTTTCCTCAAATTTCAACGCGACAACCGCCTTTTTTGATGACTCGTTCTGTTAGGCAAGTTAAGAGCGTGTGAACTCAACACTCCCTTGCGAATATCTAAGGCTGGAAACTGTGCAGCCAATTTGGTTGAAACATGGCAAAAGTCTAAGTTTGACTGCTTACAATAGTGTTTAAAATTCGATTTAAATTGGTTCGCCCAGGCCCGAGTCATGATTTTACAAAAAGGATGACAAGTGTGCGGAACACCCTGTAGTTTCGTGGTTTGGGCAATGGTTCCAATGTTCTGTCAGGTCAGTCCCCCTCTGTTAAGGAACGCCGCTAGCAAAGGAAGCCAAAGGAACACTGCTATTCCGTCAATTGCATGGATACGGCAAGACCGTGGGCTATCGATGGGCGCCGGTGCGTGTCGTTAGCTGCGAGAGACTTCGTAACGCGACGCGGCGTGTCCCGGGGCAACGGAAAAATGCGCCCTCCGACGTCTCGGCAGACGGTCTGCTGACGCGGGACGCCCGATGCCCGACCGACATTTTGAGAATGCCGCGTTTCGTCTACTGCTCCCACTGCAGCAAACGGTTTACGGTCCACTCCATCGAAATCCACCTTAAGAAATGCGACGACCGCCCCCACGACGTCCCGAAGGTCGAGCGGGACGCTGAGTCGGACGGGAGGCCGAGAACGACGACTGTGGCGGTGGACTACGATGCCCCGGACGGCAGGGAGCGCCAGTGCCGCCGTCGGCTGCGGACGTCCTCGACACCGCCGGCCACGAGCGTCTGCTATGTGTGCGGCGAGAGGTGCGGCTCGCACTCGCTGGCCATCCACGAGAAGTCCTGTCTGCGCGTGTGGAAGCAGCGCGTACAGCAGCTTCCCGATCACATCAAGGTGCGCACGGACGGTCAGCACAGCTCCGCGTGTATGCGGCGTCGACGCGCGCTCGCCGCCGCGTTGAGTGCGAGACGCCGAAGCGGCCGGCGACGGTGAGCGTCGACGGCACGGTCGACGCGCGTCGCGTCGACGCGCACGCCAGGAAGGCGGCGACGATGGCGCAGACGGCGCGCTGCCTCAAGTGCGAGCGGACCTTGCCGCTCGACGACGTCCTCGCGCACGCGGCGGACTGCGGCGCTGCCGAGACGCAGAGCCGCAAGCCGCGCAAGTCCGTCTCGCACGACACCAGCTACGAAGTCATCATTTACTGAATCGTGTCGAATGAATGGTGTTAAAACATCTTCCGCTCGTGTCCTGCGCATGCTCATCCGAACGAATGTGTCGCGCAGAAACTGTAAGCGGAAATATTACCTACATATGTGTGCTTGTTTGTTGACGCGTACAGGACGTGCGCTTTTGACATTACAGTATTCATTGCGTTTCTTAACACATGGCGAACCCTATCTCTACAGTATGCAAGTTGGACGCGTGCGGTCCGTCAGCGACAGTCGGTGAGTTGCTGCAACGGAGACATGTACACGTAGTACATACCGGCGAAGAATCGATGTCTTGTATCCTTGTACATACCTATACACATGCGCATGGACAATGAAGGCTCGGCGGAGCGCGTCGATGTCGTCGCGGGTTGCGGTGAGCACTGCTGCGGACTGCCTCCCCGGGCTCGTGTCCGTGCGCAACTATTGATCGGCTGTCGCGGTGCGCAGCTGCGCCAACTGCTGCCGCTTCGACGCACTCAACTCCCGAGTCTCAGTCGCTCCCTACTATTGCCTTGCTGTGCCCGTGTCCGCTTCTGATGCTATCCATCGCTTCTTCCTATGCTCTGCGCATGCACACGTGCTGGCACGTAGGCGCGAAGATGAAGCGATTGACGACAGAAATCGCCCTCCACCCCCACCCCTAGTGCGCTACTCAGCCTTTCCCGCTATGCTGAGCCGAGGCTGATGTACGGGTCGCTCAAGCGACGCGGCGTGGTGCATGGCGCCTACTGGCAGCTCCAACGCAGCGAGGGATTGCATGGCTGGCGGCCGCCTTTGCTTTTCGGAAGCGGGCGTCGGCCCGGCCGGGTGCGGGTTCCGAGGCGGTGGAGGCGGCAGGCAGCGTTGCGTCAAGCGCCGTACACCGTCCGTCCGTCCGTCTTCTCTTCCAGCCACCTTCTCGCCCTCTGACGTCGCCGGGCCACCGCCGACGCCGAAGCGTCGCCGAGAACCCTTCGAACGCGACTCTGTGAAACCGCGCTAGTCGCTGGAAGGGAATTGCCGGCCGGCCTCATGTGCTGCACACTCGTATTGCGCACTGTGTTGTCCGTGCGTGCGTGCGTGCGTGCGTGCGTGCGTGCGTGCGTGCGTGCGTGCGTGCGTGCGTGCGTGCGTGCGTGCGTGCGTGCGTGCTTGCGTGCGTGCGTGCTGGACCCCAAAGCAGGTGTACCCTACACAGCGCTTCAAAGCGTGTAACAACTTGGCAGTTCATTTGTACACAACACAGATTACACTGTAAACCGTCTATTTAGCTCCTTGCGACATTTTTTGTTTGATCTGGAAGAAAGGCCTAGGTAAGTGTGAAGAAAGGATGCTAATTATGAGGGGCTTACAATCTAGATGTGAGTGGAATTTTGCGCACTCACTCACACATACACGCACACCCTCACACAAGCGTGTCGTGGTCGGGTTCAGCTCTCACCACGGTGCCACAGGGTTATTAAAATCCCCTTGGGCAAGGGATTCTCCCGCTCTCATTGCCTGGGCGACGCCGCGGCTCATTCCTGCTTCCTACGCTCGCTGGCGCCCAACCTACAGTAGGCTCTCCAAGGGGTTAAGATCGGCGATGCGATACTGACCCGCGCGATCATTGATTTTGTACTTTTTTTTTTTTTTTTTTTTTTTTTTTTTTTTTTTTTTTTGTTTTTTTTTTTTTTTTTTTGTTTTTCTTTTTTTTGGGGTGTGTTTGTGGGTTTGGGTGGTTTTTGTTGGTTTGTGGCCCTGTGCCGTGTGGGCGGATTCAAAGGTAATGAAATAATGTGTTGTGTGCGTTTGGCCTCTTGCACCATTGTTCATTTGTTGTTGCGATGTTGCGAACATGAAAGCCCCCCCCCCCGCTATTACGAATATGATACGCGGACATCTGAATGATATCTGAACTTGTGACAGCAGAGGTCATCTGAAATGGTAGATCGGAAGTTGTGCGGCACCATGTTAGGTGTAACAAGCATGTACAGGACAGGTACCGTACAACAAGTTAGGTGGCGCGCTCTGTGTATGATGGATGAGCAGGACATGTTTCACTCCACTTAATTTTCAGACACGGTAACCGATCCTTGCAACGTCCAGCCGCCTAGCACAAGTCCAGTTGACTAGGCGCTGCGGACCGACTCGCCCCAATGACGCCCACTACAAGTCGCCCTTTCCAAACCAATCAGTGAGTTTACACAATGGCACAAAGGAATGCAAGAGTCCACACCCGCACATCCCAATTCTATGTACGTTGTAGATACAAAGTAAGGTACTTGGCGGTTTATTTAAAGTCGCATTCCTTTTACATCGTGACAACAAGATCTGTCAAGTCTTACAAGTCTTAACAAGTGCATAGCTGAGCACATCACATCAATATGCACATCACTCTAGATACAGTACTTTTGCTTTCAATACTACAATATGAGTATGAGAGCGTTCAGTTGCTGATTGCGATTGTGCGCAGCCGCAGCTTGGTGACACGGTCTCTATGAATGTCGTCTCCCAGCTCAGATGTCATGTCACTTCTCTGCGTATCCGGTGAGCTGATGCGTTTTGTTGTTTGTCACGGCAGCAAGAGTTTAAAATTATCACAGTAACACAGTTTAAAATATCAGTGTGTGTGTGTGTGTCAGTGTGTGTCATCTGCCCAGATGTGTTGTGCAAGAAAATTCATTAGGTGGTAAATTGGCTTTCATTCATTTACCAACTGGAACATAGGTTGTACATACATCGTACAATAAACGCTATGCACTCTGGGGAAAATCCAAGTGATGACGGTGTTACGCAGCCATGCACGAAGGCATCGCTTGACAACAGTCACATGTCAGTCCGCCAGAACTCATTTTCGATAATGGGCTCATCACTAAAGGCTGATTCACAATTAAAGGCTGATTCACAATTAACGGTCTTCCCATCGGTCTCGGTCTCGGTCTCGGTCTCGGTCTCGGTCTTCCCATGCCAAACAGCGAAGACCGATGCGAAGACCGAGACCGAGACCGTGACCGACGATGTTGGGAACTTTGAACATTTGCTCCGGTCTTCATCGGTTTCATTGAACTCGTGTTGAACGCGCGCGCTACCGTAGTCACGCTTTACTATAGCCGTCACTCTCAAAGAATTTGTCGGTATTCGCATAAGGGTAAAGCGACTAGGAAATTAGCCGAAATTGAAAACAAGGAAAAGTTTACGATGCGTCGTATTCAACAGGTGGAGGCGGCGCGGTCTCCTTGGATAATTGACGACTGCTCTTATACCAAAAATCCAAAAAAAAACGGCGGCGGCATGGCTGCACGTCTCTAAACACACGGCGGCGGCAAAATCTGCGCCGCCATCATACGTCAAGGTGGACGGGCACGACGGCATTGACCTACATTTTCTGTAAGCGTCGGCAAAAGCGGCAGCGTCAGCGAAAGCGTCGGCAGCAGCGGCAACGGTGTCGACGGCGGCGCTGACGACAGCTCCTGTAGCGGCGTCCGCGCCCCTGGCGGCGGCCAGAAGCGCTGGCGGCGGTCTGCGTCTGCCGCACAATGTCTGTCTGTTTGTGTGGTGGTAGTGCGTCCCGTCGTCTACTGCATGTGCTTTTTTTTGTTCCTACGGAAGTCGCTTAAAAAAATGAAACAGGTCGAAAACACGGGCCACAGTACGCTCTTTAATACGCTGACAGGCGCGCATTTAACCGAAGATCATTGAAAGACCGGAGGCAACGCGTCGTCAATTTGGCATGGGTCAAAAAGTCCGAGACCGAGACCGAGACCGATGCGAAGACCGAGACCGAGACCGAGACCGAGACCGATGGGAAGACCGTTAATTGTGAATCAGCCTTAACGGTCTTCCCATCGGTTGGCTCGGTCTCGGTCGGTCTTGACGGGGTCCGGCCGGACTTTTTGACCCATGCCAAATTGACGACGCGTGCCTCCGGTCTTCAATGATCTCGGTTAAATGCGGCCTGTCAGCGTATAAAGAGCGTACTGTGGCCCTTGTTTTCGACCTGTTTATTTTTTAAGCGACTCGTAGGAAACAAAAAAAAGCACATGCAGTAGACGACGGGAACGCACTACCACCAGACAAACAGACAGACATTGTGCGGCAGACGCAGACCGCCGCCAGCGCTTCTGGCCGCCGCCAGGGGCGCGGACGCCGCTACAGGAGCTGTCGTCAGCGTAGCCGTCGACACCGTTGCCGGTGCTGCCGACGCTTTCGCTGACGCTGCCGCTTTTGCCGACGCTTACAGAAAATGTAGGACAATGCCGTCGTGCCCGTCCACCTTGACGTATGCAATGGCGGCGCAGATTTTGCCGCCGCCGTGTGTTTAGAGACGTGCAGCCATGCCGCCGCCGTTTTTTTTTGGATTTTTGGTATAAGAGCAGTCGTCAATATCCAAGGAGACGGCGCCGCCTCCACCTGTTGAATACGACGCATCGTAAACTCTTCCTTGTTTTCAATTTCGGCTAATTTCCTAGTCGCTTTACCCTTATGCGAATACGACAAATTCTTTGAGAGTGACGGCTAGAGTAAAGCGTGACTACGGTAGCGCGCGCGTTCAACACGAGTTCAATGAAGACCGATGAAGACCGGAGCAAATGTTCAAAGTTCCCAACATCGTCGGTTCGGTCTCGGTCTCGGTCTCGCATCGGTCTTCGCTGTTTGGCATGGGAAGACCGAGACCGAGACCGAGACCGAGACCGAGACCGATGGGAAGACCGTTAATTGTGAATCAGCCTTTAGAATAGTCAACTCGTTGATCAGGCTTTTGGTCTGCCGCCGACTGGACAAAATTGCGACCAATTACCGCGGACCACTTTTCCAGTTGCAACGTTTGCGACCTCAACCAGCTCTAACTCAGCTTGCTAAATTTAAAGTCTGTTTCGAAATATCGTGGTTCAGAAAGACTCCTATACAGACAAACATATATATGTAGCTAGTCAGATGAGAGTATGGGGCGCATAGCTGACGAACGGATAGCAACGTAGATGTACAGCTTAGTCGCGTCGGCGCTCCCTCTCAACGCTTCCTCAACTCTTGCCGCGTCGCGGGGCGTGGAAGGGCTCGCTTTTGGCCTTCTGCTGATACAGCGGCCGTGTTCGGATGAAGGGAGAGGGGGGAGGGAGGGGAGTAGAGCGGCGCCAGACCGTGCCCGCGCCGAGCGAGCGAAGCCATCACGATGGCGCGACATTGCCGACGACGCGTTCGCGTCTCGCTCCTCAGCCCAGAGAGGACGGCGCCGCTGGTCGCTTATGAGGCGACACGCGTCCGTCGCCGCTCCTCCGCGATTGTACCGGTAGAGCGAGCGCCTGGAGGCTGCGAATAAAGATGGAAAGCGAAAGGTGCACGCGTCTGTCTGTGTCGGAAGAAGGAGAGGAGGAGGTGGAGAGGAGTGCCTGCCTCGGACGCCCAAGGGCGCCCTGCTCTTCAGACGGACGCTGCCCTAGAGCTGCCAACGGCGTTTGATGCTGCTCTCTCTCTCTCTCTCTCTCTCTCTCTCTCTCTCTCTCTCTCTCTCTCTCTCTCTCTCTCTCTCTCTCTCTCTCTCTCTCTCTCTCTCTCTCTCTCTTCTCGTGCTAACAGCTAGCTGGCTGCGTGTCTGTTCAACGCACGGGCCCAGCATATGAGCTACATGGTAGAATATTTGGCAGCTTTGCGCCAGCTTGGGCTCTTGTGACGGCCGACGGGCTATCACAACATCGATTATTGTGTACTATACCCAGTTGCCATTTTTGATGTGGCGCACGCACGCACGCGCTAGATGTGAATACACGCCGTTCCATTGTGTGTTGCGCTCAGGCTATTTATGCATGGATGAGTGGCATCCTGTTTTTTTTCGAAACGCTTGTTGCGCGCGTCTGTTCCTCGAAACGCGGCTGCGCGATATCCGTCGCAGCGTTGCGTTTGGCGCCGTAGCCGGCGGCTGCCCCCATAGATTCCGAGAGAATAATGGCCGAGCGAGCCGTCAGCGCTTGTTTCCATATGCAAAGGGGCCGACGCGGCGCGTGGCTTGCGCGCCGCGTTGCGGAGTTGCGCAACAGAGCGGCAGACGTTCGGTGGACGGACGGCTTCGCTGCCTTGCACCAGCGGCGTTCCAGCTTCTCGCGCGACGCGTCCCCCAGTAGGCGCAGCACCGCCGTCGCCAACCGCCCCGCCCCACCGTGGCGCGCTGGCGGCCCGTCGGTCGTGAAGGCGGCATTCGCCTTGAAATTAGTTTGTCTTCTGGTGATTCTCGCAGCCAGCCGCTCTTTCACAGCCTCGACGACGACAACAGCGTTTGCCTTTTCTCGCCTCCCATGCCATTTTCATTTGGCCGCATCGCACGTCGCACTGCCTGTCCGGTCGCGTTTATAGGCTCGCCTGCGGTCTGCAAGCTCCCTGCCAAGCGAACCGATTGATCGCTCGGCTCGTCAGTCGCGTTTTCGTCCCACTGTTCCCAACCGACTCTAGGTGTCGCTCGTTGGCAGTCGAAACGCGCGACGCGTGACACGGAGCCGATGGCGGGGGAAGAGCGAGAGCTATACTCGCTGACGACCCGATGATCGGATTACGTACACACGTTTGTCAAGCAGGAGAGGCGTTCTAGGCGCGGTGTCGCCGTCCTCGCCGCCAACTCGTCGACTTTCCGGCGCGTTTTGTTTCTATGCAAACGGGCTGCTTGTGTTTGCAGACGGCGCGCTCGCCAGGCGGCTTCTGTGTCCTGCTGAGACCTGGACGGCTGAAGCAGCAGCAGCAGCAGCAGCCGCAGCAGAACGGCCTCCGTCAGCTTACCTCTCGACGACCACGTCGAGAGGGCGAGCCAGCGATCGCGACGCTGCCCTCGGAGCCCCCGACACGCCGTCTAGAGCTGAGGCGCGCTTCCCATGAAAGGGGCATTCCTTCCAGTCACCTCTGTCCACGTCCTTAGTAAGTCGCCAGACCAACACAGTCATGTTCGATCGACACGATCAGTAATCTGAGCCGAAGTTCAATGCGACTGCGATGCCTTCGTGCATATCCACAGTACATAAGAGGAGTCAGTTTCACATGACTTGTAGCATACCGTGTCGAATATGCTTTCGGGTGAGAAACTCACTTTTGAAAAGAGATATGTATGAGGTACATAGCTGGAACATATGACTGGATGCGACACCGGCAGTCTTGACGGAGTAGTGCTTCTGCAGTACTGTAATAACTGGTACGTCAGACACTGTCGACAGATTCAGTTGCATATATTTTCAGTCAAAAGAGCGCGCCTGCAGGGCTCCGTCGGTAAGTGGCTGCGTGATATGGGCGACCGGAGTAGGCCGGCCGCCGCGAGCCTCGTTGCAGACGACTTCCACTCGTACGTGACGGTGAAGCTGCAGAACGTCAAGTCGACAACTGTGGCCGTCAAGGGCAACCAGCCCTGCTGGGAGCAAGAGTTCATCTTGTGCGCGAATCCACCTCTCCAGTTTTCTGGCGCGTGTGAGCGTGACTTTGCAGCGAGACGAATCGGCTCGACCAGGCGATGATCGTGGAGCTGTGGACGAAGGGCATGATCTGGGACCGAATGCTCGGCGTGCACTTCCTGCCGCTCGTCAGCGTCCAGTACTCGAATGTGGTCAGCTGTCTCGTCGTGGCCGCTGCGCCTTCTCGAGGGAGTGCGCGTCTTCTTCAGGAGGGCTCGGGAAAGTGGCTGCCCATCTACAGTGAGCTGGAGCTCAAGAACGGCGAAGCAGTCGGCGCCCGCTCGCCCACCGGCCACAGCGTCCTCGTCGACGTCCGCTTCGAGCTGCCTTACGGTGCGTTCTCGCGTCTCAGCCCCGGCGCAGCGTTCTCGACAGACCCGGACAGCGGCGCTCTAACCGCCGTCACCCTTGTGCAGACCTCGAGCCCGACGAGGCGGAGCAGCTGCAGCAGAAGCTCGCCTCGCTCAACAGCATCATGGACCAAGAGGTGCGCACCTCGCTTCTCGAACAGCATTTCTTCCGTTGGCTCCTCTGTGCGCCATTTTTTAGTTGGTGACAATACAAGAACAAATGCATCGAGCGCCGTTCAACCACTGTGAGCCCCACACGCACACGAGCATGCAGTTGTGCAACCGTGCACCCGGCGAACATTGGTGCGCGTATCGCAGCTGGCATTTCCGAGGATAGCGACTACACGTCGGACGTCTCCTACCCGATCCACCACCAGAACTCGTCCGTCCACCAATTCGACAGTCACCTGCGTCAGTTTCGCGCCGGCGGCCGCGGCGCCAGTGGCGCTGACGGCCAACTGGCCGGCCCATCTGCGGAACGCGGCCCGCATCGGAACCTCGCGGTCGGCGGACGCCTGCTGTCTTTGGACGCGTCCCCGCACTCCGAGGGGCCCGCTTTAGGACGGCGCCATGCCGAACGGCGCGAGCGTCGGCGGGCCGACGCTGCAGCGCGTCGGCGCGCTCTCTGAGCAGGAGGAGCTAGACGAGGAGGACGAGGACCGACCGGAGGCGCTTCCTTCCGAGCGCGGCCGCAGCGCGCAGTACGCCGCAGTCGATCCCCTGCCGCCGCAGGACGAGCACCTGCCCTACGACGTCGACTACTCGCCCATCGAGGACGACGACGACGAGGAGCACGGCCGCTTTCCGCCAGACGAGAGGCACGCTCGCTGTCGACATGTTCTCAGAGGCAGTCGAGACGAACTGTTCAGGTTGAGTGGCCATGAGCAGGCCGGAATGGCATGGCACGACGTTGAGGATCCCATGGGCTACGTGAGCAGGCCCCTGAGGGACGAAAGGTTGGTTGGACGGGAAGGACGCAGCGGTGTGCCTCGCTCGGCGTAGGCTTTGCAAGCAATCCGCTTTCGACTGTCTTTGCGCTTCCACCATCAAACATCCTCTTGGGAAATGTATAGCTCCCGTGTGCAGGCGGTGGCGGTTTCGTCTATTCTGCGAGGTACGGAAGGAAGCGACCGTAGCATGGTTGTAACCATCGCCTTAGTAGAGAAGCTGTGTTAGTTCAACTCGTGCGACACCATCCGTGCGTGCGCGACGTACAGTGTAGGAAGCTAGGTTTGCAGGCTCAGGACACACCAGAATTACATTTCTACAGTAGAAAGGACAGCCCCATCCCGACTGTCTCTGAGTGAGAGCCGTGTTGACTCGGTGTCAGTGGGCCCCCACCTCTGTAGGCGTTGCGCAGAGCGGCGGCGTCGACGTCGACAGCGCGTCTACGATGTCGACAGCGACGCGGAGGAAGAAGAGGAGGATGAGGAGGAGGAGGACGGATTCGCCGAGGAGCCGAGGAGCCGTCGTCGCGTCCGCGCCCGTCGCGACTACCTCACGCGTTCCCCGGAGAGGTACACTGCGAGTCGGCTTCGTCGCTGCCGCAGCTAAAGCCATGGTCGTCGTCGCCGTCGTCGTCGTCGCCGTCGCCGTCGCGTTCTCCTTTCTTGTCGTGCATCGCCTTCTCTCTCGTCGTCTGCGCACACTGTCTGTGAGCTATGATGGAACTTTGCCCTTCCGCTCCAGTCGGTTCGCTTCAGTACACTGTATCCCACCTCTCGAGAACGCTTTCTTGGGACGCTGCTTCACTGCTGGGGACGGCACTGCTCGCTTGTGTCTATGTCGCTGTCGAAGCAGCCTGGAGACGTTCAGCAGACAATATGCCATGTGCTCCACCCGTGAATTGTCAACCTTGCACTACCGTGTACATTCGATTTCAATTCACATGTTTTGCGCTACTAGAGTCTCACACATTGTTCAGAGTGGACGAAGAGGCGCACTACGCTGAAGAAGACAGCGGCGCTCACGCGTACAACCGGAGCTCGCGACGTATGACGCCGCCGTCGCAGACATTGCCCGATCACTACTTCCAAAGAAGGTGAGGCCGCACTGCAGTCTTTGTAGCAACTCGAAAGCGCACTACAGCGAAAGAGTGCACGCAGGATTACAAACTGTAATTTTCTGGATTGGTAGTTAGTAAGGCAGCGTTTCGCAGGGGCCCGCCTCAACGCCCAGACGAGCGAGACTCGTTTCGGAAGCAACTGGCCTGTTAGTTAGTGAAACAATAAAAATAAAGTAGCGCGCGGCGTCCTTGCAGCGAGGACGAGGAGGCGGAGGCGTGGCGCGGCGCCGACTCGGTCGACGAGGCGGCCGACTACCGAGACTCGCCCACTGCTGCGGAAGCGCGTCCCTACGACGAAGTCGGAGCGGCCGAAGTACCGCCGACGCCCACCTTCATGTCGCCCTCCCAAGGCGACTACGCCGAGGGGCGCGCCGACGCCAAGGCTCGATGGCACGCCGCCTACGCCTCCGTCTGCCGACAACTCGGCCGAAAGGTGCGCTGGCGTGTGTACCTCGGTGTTGGTGTTCGTGACATTTTGCAATCTCTTTCCATGAGGTCGTAGAATACCGGGCACGCATATAGTTCCGTCCGTGTTGCGCCCCAGGGCAGCCAGCCAGGGAATGGAGGCTAAAGTCTTCATTACTCCAGTTAGGCTACCACTGCCCGAATTGTCCGTCGTCAAGGAACGTAGCGAGGACCGGCGCTTGTGAACAGGCTTGGTTGCGCACTACGGGATGGTGGCTCAACTCTAGTGCAAGCCTCCAATAATTCAAACTTGTCAGGGGACCCGCGGGCCATGTGGCGGCCAGCCCGCTGTCCGCCGCAGCAAGTTCGCCTTTTTCCGGGGTGGCGGCGGGTAATCGCGGCCCCACCGCCCGAAAACCCGCTGGCGGGTGGTAGCGGCGGCCAACCCGCCAGCCGCCCACTCCCTTCCTCTCAGCAGTGCGTGAAGCGGGGGCGGCGGCGGGCAATGGAAGCGCCGCCGCCCGAAAACCCGCCGAACGTTTGTAGCGCCAAAAGACCGTAACACAAGACCATAAACTGTCGTCTTGAATCGCACGCAGCCGGATGAACTTTCGAAAACGCTAAGACAAGGGACTACCCATTGAGGCGCGCTGTTTAGTGGGACACTGTATGGGAAAGCTGTACCATTCTCTGCTACCATATTCAGACTATACAACTTTAGCCTAATAGCTTGCCCACACACGTAATACATTTGCGACCAACACGTGCAGCCCCTGCGCTTTGTTTACGTCGGATTTCGAGTCAGCTCGACTGCCTGCCATGCCTTCCAACACATTTCAACGGTGAAAGCAAGCTTCGAAGCGTAGGCCGAGCGGCGGCGCCTCTGGGGCGACAACAGACGCCTGCGATACGTAACTGTATGTAGTCGAATTTTGACGCACTAAATGCGCCGCCGTTCTGGCTCGGCTCCCGCGGTTTGTTTGAGTCGGATTTCGAGCCAGCTCGACTGCCTGCCATCCTTCCAACACGTTTCAACGGTGAAAGCAAGCTTCGAAGCGTAGGCCAAGCGGCGGCGCCTCTGGGGCGACAACAGACGCGTGCAATACGTAACTGTATGTAGTCGAATTTTGACGCACTAAATGCGCCGCCGTTCTGGCTCGGCTCCCGCGGTTTGTTTGAGTCGGATTTCGAGTCAGCTCGACTGCCTGCCATCCTTCCAACACATTTCAACGGTAAAAGCAAGCTTCGAAGCGTAGGTGAAGCGGCGGCGCCTCTGGGGCGCCAACAGACGCGTGCAAATCGTAACTGTATGTAGTCGAATTTTGACGCACTAAATGCGCGGCCGTTCTGGCTCGGCTCCCGCGGTTTGTTTGAGTAGAATTTCGAGTCAGCTCGACTGCCTGCCATCCTTCAACACATTTCAACGGTGAAAGCAAGCGTCGAAGTGTAGGACGAGCGGCGCCGCCTTTGAGGCGCCAACAGACGCGTGCAATCCGCAACTGTATGTAGTCGAATTTTGACGCACCAAATGCGCTGCCGTTCTGAGCATACCTCTGACTATTTTCGGCCAGCTACCCCCCCCCCCCCACTCTGCAAGACCCAGTTACAGGTATGGTTCTGATTCGACATCTGCGGTTCTTT
>JASAMY010002440.1:0-53992 GCA_030248085.1 Paralinhomoeus sp. GSCO2_6 | reverse complement strand
CGCAGCGCAGCCCCGCAATGCGCTCTCGATGCAAAAAATGCCGCGACGTGTCGATTCGACCCTTCGCTTTGTGTGGGCGTGTTGCGACGTCGATCGACCGGAAAACAATGGAAAGTTGCAGATCTTAAATACCGCCGCCCGTACTCTCGACCGGAGTTTTACAACCCCTCTTGCTCCTCTTGCAATGGGCACCGTGTGCGCGCGAAACTTGTTGCCTGCCGTTTGCGTTTTTCGGCGCGTGCCGCTGCTGCTACTTCTACCGCCTCTATCCAGGTATCTGCACCGCCCAGCCGCCTTCTGACAGCTGCACGACTGAGAGAAACAAGCGCCTTCTCCTTCTTGCAGACCTCTCCGCCGGGCGGGGTTTGTGTAGTCGTGACAGCTCGTCTACTTCTCTACTTGACTTCATCAAGCGGAAGCGGCGGCAACGCTCGCCAAGTTGCAGCTGGCCGTAGGTGCCGTTGCCGTAGGCGACGGGTGGCCGGGGCAAACGACTCGGCTGCGATTCTCGCCCGCCCCGAGCGGGTTTCTTGCTTCGGAATCACTTCAATTAGCCTCCTCGTTGTTTAGGCAGCCATTAGCGCTCGTCGTCCTCTCTTTGGCACCTACTACTTTTGCGCTAGCTAGCACTACGGGAGAGACAGAGCGCGCGCGGTAGGCGTTCTTCGGTTTCTTGCGCTCAGTCCGACCCTCGTCATCCGGTTTCCGTCGACGGCAAAAACGTCGCCGGCGCCATGGCCGCCGCCGCGGGCGGAACACACGCGGCGACGAGAGAGAGAGAGAGAAAACCGGCGCTGCCGCCGCCGCCGCCGCGAGTGGTGCCGGTGAAGCGAAGAGGCTGCGGGAAAGCGTGTCGACAGCGGACAGGAGCGCCGGCCGGTAGCTTCCGACGTCGAACTCGAAGCGGCAGGCAAGCGGAGCTACAGCTGGAGAACGTATTTGTTACTCGGTCGGCGCCGTGCGTGTGTATGTCCAGCCGGCCGGCAGTCGGCGCGCCATTGATAGGCGGCGCTGCAAATGGCGCGTCCACGGGCTGTGTGTGTGCATTGCGACGAGGCCGCCGCGGCGGTGTCCGCGCTTGCGCCAACGTCGGCGGCCTCGTCGTCTCACGCTTCTTCTTCTTCCTCCGGTTATCAGCTTTTTCCCGGGCCGGCTCCGCGGCTCCGTCTTCCATCGCCTGCCTACCCGGCTCGTGTGTGCGTGTGCGTGCGTGCGTGCTTGCGTGTGTGTGTGCTTGTGTGCGTTGTCGCTGAGTACATTGTAGCGGCGACGAGGCCTACCAGAGTCGCGCGTGTGCGCCAGCAGACCTTCGGCACCTACATACGTAGCTGCATCTCATCTCAGCTCAGCTCGCGTCTTGCTTTGAATCGGCGCTCCTAATGGTCGTGAGGTGGCGGCGCTTAATTAGTGACGTCGCAACGTTTTGGGGGCGTCGCGGCGGATTGGCTCAAAAACAGGCGAATTTGCCGCGCTTCTCGGGTTCCGGCCCTCATTACCATTTTCCGGCTCGGCTCACTTCGCGTAATTGACTACTAGAGTCACGCCGCGTCGGCTCTTTCCTTCTGCTGACGTCTTCGCCTCGGCGAGCACTCGCCCCACGTTATTTCGACTCTCTGCTCCTTGCAGAGCGCATTGTTTTGCGACGGCTCCGGGAGTTTGGTTTGCCGACAACAAGCAACTTACGACAGGCTTCCGGCTGTCGCTGTCGGCTTCCTTTGCGTAGCCGGCCGAGTGCGTCTCTCATTTGGCAAAGTCGCGACGCGAATGTCTCCATGGATATTCTTTCGTTTTGAAATTTGACTAATCAGCGCAAGAGGGCCTCCGTCGAGCTGCAGCGGAGGCGGCTAGTCGCGCGGGCTAGTCGTTTCTAATTTCCAAACGACGCGTACGCGACGGCGGTCGGCGCCGCTGCCGGGTCGAGTCGTCGCCGGCGGCGGCGGCAGCGGCGGCAGGGGCGGCAGCGTTAAAAACGAGCGGGTGTGAACAAGCCTGGGAACTCGCTGCTCTCTCTCCGTTCGCTGTCGGCGGTCGCTTGGCAGAGGCTCTCCTCTCCGTTCGTTCCGTCGCCACGGCCGCACCTATGTATGTATTCCTCGAGGCCGCCGAGGGCGCGACGAGTGTGGACGAACGCGCGCCGTCGACTCTAGGCGAGTGAAAGAACTCAGTCGGCGGCGACAGACGAAGGCGACTAGTTTCTCCTGGAAGCGCTCCATAGAGTGCCGCCTCATGTGGGGAGAGGGGGGGAGGATGGCTGCTTCCGCTGCTCTCGTGCTAGCGAAGAACTAGTAGTAGATGGGGCGCTTCTCTCAAGTTTACTATTGTACGCGTCAGTCTATTGTCTTCTTTCCAGCCGGTGCTCCGAGGGACGAGATGTTTTCCAAGGCTGGAGGAGGAGGCTGCGGCGGCGTCGACGCGACCGTGGATCCGTTCGTCGCCAATCCCTACTACCCGTCGCCGGCGGTGCCGTCCTCCTCGTCGAGCATGTGGACGACGTCGACGCAGGCGGCGACGCTGCACGCGGCGGCGTCGCCCTCCGAGGACCTGAGTCCCGTGCCGCGCGAGCGCTGCCACACGTGGCCCAAGAACATCATGACGGCCGAGGAGGCGCAGGGCGCGGCCGGCATGCTCCACATGGACCAGATCAAGGAGGAGCTCATGGAGGAGTCGGAGGCGGACTACGGGCCGCCGCACGAGTCCCTGCTGCTGCACCAGCAGCTCCTCTCCCCTCCCGCCATCGTGCCCATGCCCGCCGTCGCCCCGCCCTCCCTGATCGTGTCGGCGGCAGCCGTGGGCGGCCAGCAGCCGACGGACCAGCATCGGCAGACGCTGATCCTGCCGCCCGCGCTCGTCAAGAAGGAGCCGCAGCAGCCCTTTCACGAGCAGCCGATCGGCCTCAAGCCCGCCGCGCCCAAGCAGCAGCCGCGCGGCCGCAACGCCTGGGGCAACAAATCGTACGCCGACTTAATTTACGAGGCCATCTCCTCGTCGCCCGAGAAAAGGATGACGCTCTCGCAGAGTGCGTTCCCCCGGCGTTCGGCGCCCGGAGCGCTAAATCGATTTCGCTATTTTTTTTCAGTTTACGACTGGATGGTGCGAAACATCGAGTACTTTGGCGACAAGGGTGACAACCACAGCTCGGCAGGCTGGAAGGTACGGTATTTCGTAATGTACAACACATGTCAGTCATACATGTACATACAACGCATACCGTAAAAATGTGCGCAGGGCTCGCGGAACCCACGCAGTAAGTCAACAGAGTCCGAGCCTTTCGCACCGTGTGTACGCGTCCGTGTGTGTGTGTGTGTGTAGTGCGTACATTCTTGCTGACGACCAGCTACCGTCACACATTATGCAAATAATACCTAGCCCATTGCAACCGATGACTACTAAATACCCTGCCAACTGTAGAACTCGATTCGTCACAACCTGTCGCTGCACCACCGCTTCAAGCGGATCCCCAACGAGGGCGCGGGCAAGTCATCCTGGTGGGTCATCGACCCCGAGGGCGAGGAGAAGACGGCCCGCCGACGGGCGCGCACGCTCGACAACTCGAACAAGGCGGTGCTCGACCGCAAGCGCAAGGGAGTCAAGAAAAAGGTGCGTGCCCTGGAGGAGGATGAGTCCGCAACCGGCAGCCTCAACGCACTCCGTCGCCCACTCAGTTGATGGAGACGCCCCGAATGGCGGCGGTCGCGGCGGCGGCGGCGGCGTCCGTGTCGGCGTCGAGCAGCCGCAAGTCGTCGACCGCCTACGAAGACGCGGCAACCGAGTCGGCCTTTGAAAAGTTTCGGTAGGCGACACTCTCCGTGGCGCACCTGTCGTTTGTGGAGGAGCCAGCGGACAACCGTGCCCCTCGCCTACAGGCAGCGCTCGCAGTCAAACGTGTCCACGATTTCGAGTATCGGCAGCCAGTTGGGCCCGTCGGCCAGCTATTATGACCTCGTCAACTCGCCCGAGGAGACGCACTCGGCCAACTGGTCGCCGAACGGGCTGTCTTTCGGCCACGCGGCGGCGCATCAACAACCGCTGCCTAGCGATCTCATGAGCCGCGCGGGCGAGATGAGTCTGGGCAGCGGGCCGCAGCCGCCGCTGATCCACCGCTTCGAGAGGTCCGACGGGCCCTGCGCGGTGGCGGCGCTCGCGCTCGCGGCCGCCGCCAACAACTCGGTCTCGAGCTCGCCGGCGTCGGGCAGCGTCGAGCTGGCCGGCCCCCTCTCCGGCCCCTACTCGCCCGCCTCGCCGGCCGCCGAGCTGACGACGCAGGCCGGCCTCGCGTTCCTCCAGCAGCCCTCCTCCTACAGCGGTTGGACGCCCTAGAGCCCCGGGCGCGTCGCTCGCCTGTACTCCCGGTCGCCGTTCAGCGAACGCGCTCGTGCCGACGGCCGTGATCAACGGCTTCCCCTACTCGCGCGGCCACTCGCCGCTCGTCTACCCGGCGATCGGGCCGGAGCCGCACTTCGTCTCGCCCGCCTGCTCCGAGGCCGGCTCCACGGCCACCAACCTCAGCTCCAGCTCGTCGCGCTGCGTCGACACCGGTTACGTCGTCACGGTGCCGCCGCTGACGACAGCCGGGCCGCCGCACGACGTCGCTCTGCCCGACGACCTCAAGAACATCCAGCTCGAGCCGCTCGCCTACCAGGACTCGCTGACGCTACCCCTTCAGACGGCCGAGCAGCAGGCCGACGCCCGCAATGTCACCATCGGCGCCAGATAGCCAAACTCCTAGTCGTCGACAGCGCCTGCCGACCCGCGTACGCACATACCACGTCCAGCGCCGCCACCCTCTTCTAGTGCGCGTACTGTACGTAAACGTTGCGAGATTCGCAGCTGCTGCGGGTGTGGTGTGGCGTGCGTTCCCGGTGTGATGGAGAGCTTGTGTTTCCCGACGGCTCCGGCCGTCCTTCTCCGTTCCCCCCGAGATGCCGGTATTCCACGGACCGACGCACCAATCTGCTGTGATCAGCCGACCATAGATGGTGTTGCGATACAAAGATTGCGGTTGTAGAGCGTCTCTTCTGCCTGAACCTATCTTCTCTTCTTCGTCTCGCTCGTGCCATCGCCGATGTTGGTTTCCTCTCGCGTGCCGAGTTGTCGTCTGTCGTGTGTGCTGCGTGTCGACGGTGAATCGACCTCTGCTTCGCTGTCTACAATCGCCGAGTCTCCGTTCCTCTGATTGTGATCCGTTGATATCAAGACAATGTCGGTCGAGTAGTCGATTCTATTAAACTGCTTCTGATCCAGACGCAGGACTGCGTCGACCGAAACGCGACGGCCTGGTCGTCGCCAAATGCAATTAGGTATATACGCAGCAGACACCGGCGTAGGATGGAACGGCCATTTTTTTTGTTTGCATTTTTTGGTACCATGCGTCCCCAAGTAGACGAGGCGCGCGCACTGGGCAATCCTTCGCGAACGAGTTGCGATCTTCATGACCCGCTGACGGGCCGTCAGTCTTCGTCTCGGCGAGGAATCCGGGCAGCGCTGCATCCTATTACAGGGGCGAATCGCGCAACATACACCGAGACCAACAGACGGAAAGTACACACGACACGTGCCGTCGACTCAACAACGCGAAAAGCGTTTGCGCATACAACGCATTGGGTGGCATATGGACAGTCGCTGCTATCTGCAGTCGCACAGCGGTCTCGTGCAAGTTGGCGCAATCGCGAACGACGCACCTCCAACTTGCACACTACACGGTACACTGTAAACAGTCGTCGAATTATGCCGCGAAGGCGATTCCGTCGCAAAAAGAAGGCAGCCGCCGCGTCGACAGGCGCCCAGCCTTGGTCGGAGCGAATCCGTCTCCGATGGTGTCCCCACTGCGACATGCGAGTGCGAGGCGAGGAGTGCGAGGCGAGTGGAATAGGAGGCGTGCGAGTGTGGTGTAGTGGTTAGCATCCAGGCCCGGAAACCCTGAGACCTGGGTTCGAATCCCAGCACTGCAATCGCCTTTTTTCCACAACTCTTCAATTCAATGCGCCGTTACAAGGGCGACGACAACGACAACTGCCTCGAGTGCTACAGCTGCGGCCTGTACTTCTGCTACGCGTGCGGACAGCGCCTACGGCGACGTCGACTCGTCGACCACTACTCTGCAGCGACCGGAGCTGCGTGCAAACGCGTCGACGACAGTTGAAACTGTCATGTTTAACTACGATTAGCCGATGTACACCTTGAAGCGATCCAATCAGTTGGTCCACAGCGCTTTTTTATGACGCTACAACCATTTGTTTCACCCTCGTGACATGTTATCGTAGAACAGTCTCGGATTCAAATTGCGTCGCATGTTTGCACAGTTTGCGCATGTTTGCGCATGAAAAGAATGTTTACAAGACCGCGCTCCGTGTGTGTTTTATTTCACCTGTAAGTGTAACTGAAGCTTCACAAGGATGTAACTTCCGTACGTACATGCGTCACACATTGTACGTTATGCAAAATTTTCAGCGCGCTAGAATTAAAGGAGCGAGCTACCGTATTTACAAATTTTGCATGCTTGTGATGCAAAGTCAAAGAAACGCACGCACTTTTCTGCTAAGTCGAGCTATTGTGTTCATCAGCGCCGTTGCTATAGGCACGTTTCTCAGTTTCTGCCCTTCGCAGAATTACTCAGTCGTCTACAGTATGCATTGCTTTGTATGCTCGCATTAATTTGCAGTAGTTTGCATCACGGTTCTCAACGTGTGATAATCTCAACTACTGTGCAACAATATCGCAAGGTTGTGCAACCAGATGGGGGTTTCTTAAATTCACTCGCACAAGGATGGCCGCTCGCGTGCAGTCGGTTAGAATGTTGTTGGACGAGGTCTGTTTGAAGCATTCGAGCAATTGAATTTTAAGTTTTAAACGAATCGCTCGGTTTTTAGATCGAGGGTCTAAAGTCGCTCTACGATGTCGTCGTATCCGAAGTTGACGACGACCGTACCGACGGAAGTAAAGTCGACATTTTTAAGGTTTTTTAATTAGAATTCCGCACATAGAGTCATCACAAACAAATCGGATTTTGTTTGAGATGGAGATTCCGTTTCGCCTCCCTGTCGCTTCAATCGTTGTCGAAGGCTGTCTCGATGACGACGGCGTCGCACTTGCGCCTCACGTCGACGGCAGTGCCCTGACTGTGGAGCGACCGACATTCCAGCGTTCCATCTCTGGTGAGAAAAAATAATTGATCCGAATTGTTGCCCAACCCGAAATTTGTATCGACATCTCGAGGTCGTCGCCTGTTGTCCCGCTTCGAAGTGGGCGCGCTGCCGCCCGTCGAGCTGACGGTCGTCGTCGACTTGGCGGGAGAGGGAGCGCTGCTCGACTACTCGCTCGCGTCCCCGTGCCTGTCGCTCGGCCAGCTCGACGCCCTCTACTCGCATCTGGCGGCTGTGGGCACCGATCTCGCTGTCGACGGCGACCTGCCGCTGCTGTCGACTTGGGCTGACTGGCTCGAGAACGACGCTGCCGGGTTCGCTCTCGCATTCACGTTGTCGTCGGCGTCGTCAATGTCTCGCGTTCAGATTCCTGGGACTCGACAGCGTGTTCGAGGTGGTCGGCGACGACGGGCCTGCCGACGCGACGACCCTGTCGCACCCGTTCAACGTGCGCTCGACGTCGGAGGGCGGCGTCTATGAGAGACTGTCGGCGGTGCTGCTGTGGGAGCGGCGGCGCGAGGCGCGCGCCTTCGTCGAAGGCCGACACGACTGCCAGGTTTGCGCGGTGGCCAACGTGCCCGGCGAGAAGATGGTGTTGCTCGACCGCTGCGGCCACTCCTTCTGCGCCGACTGCGCCGCCGAGTACGTCAGGGCCAAGCTCTCGGACGGCACCTTCGACGTCGGCGGCATCAGGTGCGCGCCGCTCTCTTGAAGCCGAAGGAAGGAAGAAAGAAGGAGCGAACGAACGTTGGCCCAGGTGCCCCCAGCCCGACTGCAAGGAGACACTGGACGCGCCTTCGATCGGCAGATGTCTCGAGGCGCAAGGGGATTTCGCCTCGCTGGAGCGCTTCTACGAGATGGCCTTCCAGAAGCAGTTGGAGTCGATGGAGGGCTTCGCCTGGTGCCCGCACTGCAGGCTGCCCGCCGAGAAGTTCCAAGTGAACGCGGCCCAATGTCTCTACTGTTTCGGCCTCTTCTGCACCCTGTGCGAGCAGCCCCTCCATTCGGTTCGTCGTCTCCCTGTCGCTGCCTGGACATATCGCGACCGAGGGGCTGTGTGCGTGTTGTGTTCAGGGCGAGGCGTGTGCCACGCCGCAAGAGCTGCTCGAGCGACTGAACGCGACGCCGTCGACTAGCGCGGCCGCACCTGCAGAGGAGGGCCTGAGCGCCCAGCGCCGTCGGCAGCTGAAGGCGCTGGAGCTGCTGGGGCGACTCGCGGCGAAGAAAGGGAGCGTGCAGTGTCCTCGCTGCGGCGTCGCCATCCAGAAGGTGGAGGGCTGCAACAAGGTGCGCTGCTCCCTCTGCGGCCAGTCGCTCTGCTGGCGCTGCGGCCAGGCCATCAGCGGCTACGAGCACTTCAACGGCAACTCGCGCTGCTCGCTCGTCGACACCGGCCCCGTTTTCGTCGACGTCTATAGGCGCGTGGACGACGCGCGCCGCTACCCCGAGGCGAGGCGTCTTCGTGGATTCTGTCAGGGGCCCTTGTCGTCATGCCATCCCGCGCTTGCAGGCGTACGAGCGCCAGCAGGCGAGGATAGCGGAGGACGCCGCACTGGCGGAACGCATGCGACGCTGTCCCGTCTGTCGACAGCGGAACGTCAAGCCGCCAGGCAACAACAACCACGTGCGCTGCTTCGCCTGCGCCTCCGACTTCTGCTACCGGTGCGGAGAGCGGCTGCGTCGGCCCATCACCACGCACTTCCGGCCGCCCGGCTGCCCCCAGCACTCGGACGACTAGCTCTGACCTGACGACACCGAGCTTTCTTTCCATGATACATGCATTATATATGCACAAATGTCTTTCTCTTGTACACGCTGAAAACGGATAATAAACCTACCTCTCTGCCGCTCCGCCGCTACGGACAAATTCCCTTACTCGCAAAGACTGCCGGGTCGCGAAATGTGGGGGAGTTATTTCGACGCGTGGCTAACGACAAGATGTCGAGACGAGGCTAGGGCGGCACGCGTCGAGCATGCAGTGGCAGTGGGAGGGCTGCGGCGTCGCGTGCTGCCTCTTCGTCTGGGCGACGGCCGTCTACGTGGAGTACGTCGTGCTCGTCTGGTTCGTCCTGCCCGTCTTCGAGTCCATGTGAGCTGCTGACGACACTCACTTGTCGAAAGAAATTTCGACAAGTTGGAGACTCGCGTTTCAGCGCCTGGCGCGTAGTGCACGCGACGCTGTTCACGGCGCTCAACGCGCTCGTCGTCTCGGCTCACCTGCGGACGACCTTCACGGATCCCGGTGTCGTCGTCGACAGGCCGCGGCCGCAACTCGACCGGCGCAAGTTGTCGGACGACGAAGAGCAGTCGTCGCCGTCGCTTGAGGCGGGCGCGCGCGGTCCGCCCGCCCTGTTTGCGGATTTACTGGTCGGTCGACAGGCATGGAGGTTTGCCGATGAGTTGCAATCGAAGCGCGCGAGGCTTGCATGCAGCCCGAGGAGTGGACGCTGTGCGGCCGCTGCGAGCTCTACCGGCCGCCGCGCGCCCACCACTGTCGCGTCTGCAGGCGCTGCATTCGCAAGATGGACCACCACTGTGAGTCCGGGTGTCGGGTATCGAAAGAGAGCAGACACCCTCCTCCCCCCTGCGCAGGCCCCTGGATCAACAACTGCGTGGGCGAGCGGAACCAGAAGCACTTCCTGCAGTTCGTCGCCTACTGCGCTGCGCTGGCCGCCTACGCGCTGTTGCTGCTCGCCTACGCCTGGCTGACGGACGACAGCGACTGCGCGCTGCCCTACAACTACCGCTTCTGCCGCAACCCAGCGCCACAGGCGAAAGTGTACGACGATTCTCATCTGATCGCGTCGAGAAGCGACTGATTGGCGATTTGCTCGCACGCGTGCAGACTTCACTCGCTGTCCGTGGGCCTGCTGTCGACGCTCTTTCTCCTCTTCGTCGTCGCCGTCTTCTGCGATCAGGTAGGGCAGGCCCAGTCTCTTGTCGACGTCGACAGACTTGTCGGCAGTTTCTCTGTTCTTCACAGATGCAAGCCGTCTTGTCGGACGCGACGGCCGTCGAGAAAGTCCAAGGTGGTGCGTCGGCCCCCAACCGTCGACGACGCTCTAAGAGACAGCTCCTCAAGGACGTGTGCGGGCCCGGTACTGTCGTCGTCTGGCTCGATCTAGCGGTTGTGTCGAATCTCGGTCGATTGCAGGTCCCGCCTGGTTGTGGCTTCTGCCTTGCGTCGGCCTGCCCGAGCCGACGCACCGCGTCGGCGGTAGGCCGTCGTCGTCCGAGACCGACCCTCCCGACGTCTGAGATCACTTCCCCCCACTCCGCCGTAATTATTACTGTCTGTGATCCTGGTCAGCCTCGAGAGCTGCGTGTGACGCTGGTGTTCGTGCGTCGGTCTTACCCGCTTTACAGTTTCTGTGTGCCGTGCCGTGTACTACGCAAGCTCTGTGTGCCAGAAAAACAAACACTCGTTTGTCGTCGTCGTCGGCGCCGCGAGCAGCCACACACCAGTTGAACAGTGGCGTGGAAGTCGGTGCTATGGCACGCGCGTAGTGAGACGATACCTGCCAGAGGCCGTAGCACGTTGACCTCCTGGCGTCCGTGTCTTTAACAGATCGGCCCCAATTGCGCGCTTGCACGTGTCGTCTGTCTCCACACCGCGGGAGGGCGCAGGGCCCAATGGAGACGGATTGGACAAATCCCACAGCCATAGTGCAGCGGATGCCGCGTAGCTTGTCAACTGCAAGGCGCAACAGCCCGAGACACCCAATTGACGACACAGACGTTGGTACTACTACTATCGTTTCCGACCGCTGACACCGAACCGAACAGCCCTGCTGCCAGAGACGAGAGCAGCGGGGCGGTCAACGACTGCTTGCAGCGTACAATGCACTATTGTGTGCTACTACGGTTGGTAGTATGTAGCGTATCGTGAAGAACCGAGAAAGCTATTCTACAAGCATGTGTGTTGAGGACACGTGCGCCGCACGTACCTGATCCACTGTCCGTTTTGTCGGTCGCATTGCTGGAAACAAGCATAAGCTTAGGCAAAGCTCTGAACAGTGTCTTTCACCGCGCACGCAACGAGAACCGCATTCCAGCGATTGAACAGTCGGTCTTCTTAGTGCCTTTTTTTACGACGATGCAAGCACTTTGTTTGGGTATATATCTATTTAGTGTAGCAAGTTTATTATTTTTTTTAAGTTAAGAAGTTCAGCGCTACGCCGCAGTGATGACTGACTGGGGCGCATTAGTCGGGGGCGTGGTTTTCTCCGCGGCCCTCAGCTTCTGCTGCTGCTTTCTACCACTGTTTGCGATTTGTTTCAACATCTATCAAGTGGCCCGAGCGGGCTTGAAGAGCGAAACTGCGTATTTAGGATCAATCGATGATTCGAGTGACGATTTTAAGGTTCCGATTCACAACAGGTTCCCCAATCATTTGTTCGCAAAGTTGTGTGGTTGATCGACTGAGGGCAAGGGAGAGCAAAGGCCTAATCGTTCAGGGATGTCAAGCGAGGGGGGGGGCAAAAATATCAAGTACACAGTTGTTGTACACAACAAGTTGTTGTCAGCAGACTCAACGCTATGATAACGCTGAACTTTTTTTGCAGTGTCAGGGAGCAGCTAGCGAGGAGTGGCAGCCGGTGCCGACGAGGACGGTGACGACGACGACGCAGACGATCTACTACCCCAGGCCGCCTCCGGCGCCGCTCCCGCTCGCTTCCGCGCCCACGCACATCGTGATCAGAGAGGGAGACTATGCCGCCGCCGGCCGCGCCGACGCCGCTTCCGCCGTCGCCGCGACCAGTCTGGGACGGAGTGCAAACGAGAAGAAGAAGAAGAAGCAGGTTGAAAATGGAAAGAATGAGAAGTCGACGGGAGGAACGAAGCAGTAGCGCCACGACGAGAGACGCAGAACGAAGCGCAGCAAACGAGCCAACCTGTGCGCCGCCCGACGCGAGCTCCAACGCGACCGATTTTTCCACGCGCCGTCCGCGGCTGTGTTCTGTGCCGTTACACACACTGTGATTTAGTCCTGTGACTGACGTTCTCAGACAACGTAGGTAGATTGGAAATCCATATGGAGACACGTGTACAAAGTAGAACATGGCATGCCACACAAAATACGCATGTACCATGCTTCCTCACCTAAGCTGCCGATTGAAGTTGCCTATGTGTCGTCTTCGTCATCTGTAAGCTGAATAGGCTTCGAAAGCAAAATGTCGATTGTGAGTTGTGAACCTCGGTTGAAGCCTTAGGTGTGGTGGGGCGGTTCTCACTTGTCGACAGTCGACCGCGCCGGCGGTCTACTATGAAGCAAAGAGAAGTTAGTCAACACGCACGGGTTGGCTTGGGTGTACCGTAACCGACCCACTGTATGTCTTGTTGTAGGTCGCATTGCACTGCACCATAAGTAAATGAATGCAGCTGTTTAAGCCCGATTTACAGCCGCCGGATAGTCCGCCGGACTATCCGCCGGACCCGCTCGCGGACCCGGTCTTTCGATTTACAGCCGCCGGATTCGAGTTGACCAACTATTGGTACGACGCCGGACTAGTCCGCGGTCTTTTTTGAATCTGGCGGAAACGCCTTCCGAGTACAGATACTGCGCTATTTTTGGTACTTGGAAGTTTCTGACAGCGCACTTGGAAGTTTCTGGCCGCTGCTGCCGGGCGGGAGAGCTAGAATTGAACGTAATTTTTGTTCTTCTTTTATAATAGGGTGTCAGTTAAATGCAGCACACGTTAAATGCAGCACACGTTGTATGTGATAAAGGATGCAGGCATGCAAGCAGGTGATGTATGCAAGCAAGCTGACTTCCGCGGCTTTTTCTTGGATTAAGGTTGAGCTTAGGCTTAGGCTTTGCTTAGGCTTAGGTTTTTGCTTAGGCTTAGGTTTTGCTTAGGCTTGGGTTTTTGCTTAGGTTTTTGCTTAGGCTTTAGCTTAGCTTAGGCTTTGCTTAGGCTTAGGCTTAGGCTTAGGTTTTTGCTTAGGCTTTAGCTTAGGCTTAGTCTTAGGCTTAGGCAGCGAAAGTCGACTTGCCTGCATACTTTACCTGCCTGCATTCTTTATCATATACAACCTGTGCTGCATTTAACGTGTGCTGCATTTAAGCGTAACCTTATAATAGTGCTTTCGCTGAGCTCTGAGGTGGCGCTGTTGAGCTGGCCGGTCGTCGCGCCGAGGCTTGTTTCGAATTGTTTTCTACCGTACCGACAAAAGTACCCGTTCAAAAGAGGGTGCAGGCGCGCATTTCTAAAAAAAGACCGGCGGATAGTCCGGCAGCTGTAAACGCGCCTTTTGACCGACGGACTCCGTGTCCGAGTCCGGGGCCGGGACCGGGTCCGTGACCGGGTCCGGGTCCGGCGGCTGTAAATCGGCCTTTATCGCACACACAACAAGAATCGCATTCCAGCGATTCCGCACTAGGTTTTCTAAACGCATCTTTTCCAGCAAAAGTGCGCACTCTTCTATCTGTCTATTTTAGTGGTAAATAAATAGAAAGTTTAAAAGGTAAGTGTAGGTGCGATATGATTGACGTGATATTTACACTGCTCGCGTTTGGGAGTTTCTTCTTCCCTCTGGGCTGTTTCTTCTTCACGGCCTGCTGCTGCGTAGGCCTCGCGCTGATTCTCAAGTACCGTCACAAGCTCAACATTTGGCTCAAGAAAATGAATTTAATCGATGCCTATTCTGACGCGGATTCCGAACCCGATTTACAGGTTCCCCAATCATTTGTTCGTACCAATAATGTTGCAAGTCCAGTACAGGGAAGGTGGCGTAATGTGCCTAATCGTTCGGGTCTGAATACCTATGTGCAGCGGGAGAACAGAAGTACATGTAAACCCAAAAATTGTATGCCAAACCCCAGCGCTATATTGACGCCGCAGTTTTTTTTTGCAGTCTCAGGGAGCAGCTCGCGAGGAGTGGCAGCCGCCGCCGATGCAGACGACAACGACGATGCAGACAACCTACTTCTCCAGGCCTCCCCCGGCGCAGCCCCCGCCCGCGCCCACGCACATCGTGATCAGGGAAGAAGACTACAGCGCCAGCAGCCGCGCCGACGACGCTTCGGCCGTCAAAGCGCCCCGTCTGACGCGGAGTGCAAAAAAGAAGAAGCAGAAGAAGGAGAGAAAGCGAAAGTCGGAGAATCCGGCGGAAGGAACGAAGCAGTAGCGCCACCGCCACGCAAAACGAAACGCGGCGAACCATTCAACTGCGTGCTTGCCCTTCCACGCGACTGACGCTCCGAGAAAACGTAGATGGCAAAAATAGAAAAACGCGAAACACATGGAAAGTTCCACATCCACACATATATACCCACCTATAAAGAATTGATGATGCTAGCGTGAACTGCACTGGCAATTCTGAATACCGTGAATCCTTCCATAGTGCCCCGGGGCCCGGGCACTATACTTGCAACCTCTTCTTGCCAGGGGCACTATTGGAGGGGGGCACTATAATTTCCACCTCGGAATTTCGAACCCTGCAGGCAAAATTGCGGTTTTCAGTGGTTTCGGCCACTTTTCTCACAGCAGGGCCCGGCTGCACCAACACGACCGCCAGTTCCGCCTGCCCCGCGTCTCAACGCAGCCCACAAGAGCCACTTCCTCTATTCTTCTGTCCCTATCTGAAACAGTCTCGACCAAAGCGTCATTCGTCTGGGCAGAAGACACTCCTATGCGTGTGCAATCAAAAGCCCGCATATGACAGAGCTGCTCAGAAGTAATGGCAACCACTCCGTGATCATCCAGTAGACACAGACCACCCTGTACAATGTAGTCACTTTGATCAGTCAGCCTTGTTTGTTTTACCAATAGGTCGACATCTATATTTATGCAAGTGATAATCTCTTCGCCCTTGTTCTACTGCGTAGGCGGGGCTGTGGGGCTGTTGCGTAGTCCCTAAGGCGTTGGACTCCTGACCGCGAGGTCGGGGGTTCGATTCCTTGCGGGGTGAAAACCACGGCAACCCCCTTGGGCAAGGGGTTTAAAGCACTGCTCCGGTTTCTGGCTGTACCGTGGCTTCGGCCTAAAATCAGTGCCAGGTGAGGGGCCCACCTTGCCTCGCGGCAGAACAACGCCCATTGTTATGTACATATACGGCGCCGCCCTGTGATCTGGTGATCAGTTAACGGCCATTGTGCTGTGTCAGGTGGTTGTCGTCAAAAATAATTTTTTTTATAAAGTAGGCGGTGTGTGTTGAGAAATCCAGTTCAATTCCGTTTTATGGTCGATTTCCCGTGAATACTCGCGAAACTTTTTTTACTCACGTGTAGCTGTGTATACACCACACAATGTCTACTAGGTATAGTTGGCGCTGGTCACATACATCACGAGAAATCCATTGAACTGGGATTGCTCAGTTGCATCAGCGACTACGTCTACGGTAGCTGCTCGCTTCCCGACCATCGTCGCACAGCTTGCCGTCAAAACTTGGTGCTGCTCGTGCCTGCCCCTTTCATAGTTTCGTACCGTATACCATGCAAGACATCAGCGCGCAAAGAAATCACGTTGGGTCGGCGCCGCTAGACGCGATGGCATGATCAGTAGAGGGCCGATCAAAATGGGTTAGACGAACTACGACGATGTGCTACGCTGCAGACTGTCTGGAGGCGGTAGAGTACAGCGACAGGCGCGTCGTGTCTGTGAAAAGTCGCTTCAATGCGCTGACAGGCTAATGAGTGAGTGTTAGTCCGCGATGGGCAGTGGAGCGTCGCCGACGTCGGCGGCGACCGTCGCTTCGACAGCTCTGCCGCCGGCAACCGTCTGCAAAAGGGTTCGACGTCTGCGAATTGACGACAACACGCCAGCGTCAGGAGAAATGCGGCCGGGTGTCCGACCTTGCGCGGGGGGTTCTTACGATGGACGCCTACCCGCGGCAGAACCGTACCCGCAAGGGATCAAGATACATCAATCCTTCCGTCATGCGTCAAGCTGCTACCTTGCGCGGGGAGAGGTGCGAGGCGGCCTTGGAGCCGCGGGGGTGGAAGCGGCGCCAGCAGTCGGCGCAGAAGTACTGCAGACAGCCCACGTCCGAGCAGAAGAACGACGCCGACGTCCACTGCAAGAAGGTCACGAGCGCGTCGGTCGGCAGGAAAGGCCTCCTCGAGGCCAAGCGCGCACCCTGCACTCGTCGCAGGGCTGCTCGTCCAGCACGTACGGCTTGATCTCCGCTTGGAAGCTCTGAAAGAGCGACTTTCCCCCACCGTCAGAGTTTCCCAAGCGAGCAGCGCAGCACCCTGCTCGCTTGCGCCGTCGAGAGCTCGACGTAGCGCTGCTGCAGCGCCCTCAGGTAGCTCTTCTGGCAGAGGAAGGTCACTCGCCCTAAATGGACGGCGCGCTCGCTGCTGTGTGCCAGCGGCCAGTAAGAGGAGAGGGCCGTACCGGCGCCCTTTGGGTAGCGCGTGTCGGGGTCGATGTCGATGCCGGCGTAGCAGACGTTGCCGAACAGCTCCTCCATGCGATGCGCCACGTCCTCTGCAACGCGCACGCGCGCACCGGAGCGGGTCGCGTCAAGGCGCAGCTGACGACAGACGAGGCGCGCACTGGCGGTGAGCGGCCTGGGAATGCCGCCGACAAAGACGGTCTGACGGATGTTGGCGGGACGGGAGAGGTAGCGCCGCTCGAGCACAAAGTCCGAGTCGGCCAGGCGCCAAGGCCGCACTTGCACCTGCAGACAGGGCATGTGGGCACCATTGCTGGATGTTTTGAGGAGTGACGACGACGACGAAGACACCCAATGGCCGCTGGACGACTGGTCGTGGGGCTCGACGAAGAGTCGGTAGTCGCCGTCGCGGCCCGCGCAGCTGCCGACGAGCTGGCGAACGGAGCGCTCGCTCTCGTACAGAAGGAACGCGTAGCCTGCAAGTCGCAGGGCAATGAATGACCGACCACATACAATAGGGTAGTCTGAGCTGGGGCGGTGATAGCCAAGACGGACCAGCTCGCGTTCTCTCTTCCGTGCTCGCCGGCCACTCGCAGATCACATCTCCGAAGCGGCGGAACACCTCATGGAACACCTCTGAAAACGCGACGCCGTCGACGCGACTGACGGCTGGCGACGGATAAACTGTACCATTGGGAACATTCCAAGGCAAGCCGCCGACAAAGACCTTCAGAGAAAAGCGGTTGACCAAATGCGGAAAGCACACGGCACCGCTCGACATCACTTTCAATAATTAATTCTTCGTTCTAATTAACCCAGTCGTGCTTGTGCGGCTAAATCGGATTGCACTTCCGTCACCGTTTCTTCTTACCGTATGCGAATATGTAAATAATCAATTGAGAGACAATCATACTGTGCCAAGACGACGGTTGTCTCATGTTACGTTGACGCGTATAAAAAGGAGAAAGTTGCAATGAAACGGCGAGAACTCACAAATCCTTTAGTTTCCTTTATTTACATTTTTTTCCTTTCCACCGTCCGCTTAACTGCGGCGTTTGAATTAAACGAAAGCACCGTAATACACATTCCCCTTTCTTATGTATGTAAATTTTCCATTTTGCAGTGTACGGTACTTACATAACATAACAATCCGAAAATCCAAAGTGTCGGCGTAGGGAGTAGGAGGAGGTACAGGACAGGTACACCAAGCATTAGACAATCATGCACTAAAAGATGGATTTATGTCACTATTTCTTCTTACCGTATGCGTGTACGCTAATGGTGTTACAATCACACGGTTGTTAGGAATGCATGCTGGCATACTGCTTTTTTGTGGAAATGTGGAAAAGTCACGACGGAAAAGTCTCGAAGAAAACGACGGGCCTTACCAAAACGCTTCGCTGCTTCACTGATGCACATACTCTGTTATGATATATGACAGGTTGATTGTATCAATAGGCTAACTTTGTATAAGGATACACTCTCTTACACGCTGTTTACTCTTACACGCTCCAGCTACCGTATTCGTTTGATAGTTGCGTTGAAACCAATTGCTGGTGACAGTGATGAACGAGTGAGTATACGTTTCCCGTGCAATGCTGCGTGCATAACGCAGCTGCCATGAAAACTTGTCTGCGAGTGATAGCGGCCGAAGCTGATAAAACTCTTTAATTATAAAAATTTATATTTGTAAATAGCAGTGCATAGTCTAAAGATGTTCCAAGGGTTGTCAAAGCGTTGGGCGTTGGCGGCGCCGCTGCTGTTGCTGAGCTGTGGAGCGGGCAGCGCGTCGGCGGCGGCGGGCGCGAAGGCGTGCGAGGCGCCGGCCGACGCCGTCATCTTCCTCTACCTGCTGTTCGGCGCCGTCGCCCTCAACGTCGTCACCACCGCCTTCGCCGTCATCCTCATCATGCAGGTGAGGAGCGGCGGTGGTGTCTGCCAGCGTCGACCGCGTCGAAAGCTTGCAGCTGCGCAAGATGTCGTCGATCGAGAGCAGCGTCTCGTCGAACGTGCACTGGCTGACGCGCTGCGCCATCCAGGTCAGCCTGCCGCCCGCCGCCCTCGACCAGATGCAGCGCTACGCCCGCCTCGACGCCAGGTTCTCGGGCGAGATCTTCGGCCCGCCTTACGACTCCGACTCCGACGCCCTGTCCTCGTTCAGCTTCCAAGCGCTGGCGACTATGGCCCAGAGCGCGGCCAGCGCGGGAGACAAGCAGCGGAAAGAAGTCTAGACGAGTGACGCGACGACGAGTAGTAGAAGAAAGCAACTAGTCAGAACACGATGTCAACGTGTGACCACGTCGTTTCCGCCCTCGCAGCGACTGTGACGATCCTAACCGGTGTATCGGATTCAAATGAGAAGTTGGTTGTGACTCAGAAGTGAAGATATTTCCATCAAAAAGACTCGTCAAAACAAACTGAATCACAACAACGAATTTGTTTGTTAGAATTGTTGCCCCTTGGTCTAGATCTCAATCCTTTGTTTCGACTGTTGATTGCGCATCGGTTTGGCACTTTCTTGTTGGTTCAGATTGGTGTCAGCCTCCGTTGGCGGCCTTGCCGAGGACGTCGGCTCCGCCTGGTCTTGCAGACGAAGACGAGCGGTGACGAACGCCTCGTCCCGGGCTGACGACTTGCTGCCGACCGCTCCGGGCGCGGAAGTGTCGGGACTGAGACTCATTGGCGAAGACAGCGAGTCCACGTCGTCATCGGCCGACACGAGCGGCGCCGGTCCCGTCGGACGCTCGCGGCGCCGGTCCGTGGCCCGCTTGACGACCACCGTCGGCTGCGGGTGCACTTCGGCGACGGTGCTTTGCCTAAAGACAACTTGCAAGGCGCAAATAACGTTGTCAGTCGAGGGCGCTTACTTTGTTGGGAGCTCCTCGGACTTGATGATTCGCTTGGGCAGCTGCATCATCTCGGTGGGAGGCACGTCGAGGGAGCTGCTTTGCTGGGCGGCGGCCAGTTTGACTCGCGACGTCGGCGCCGGCTGCGTCGGTGGCACGTGCAGCGTCTTGACGGGTCCCGTGGACCTCGGATGCGAGGAGGAGGGCTGTGACGAGGAAGTGGGACCGGTCGTCGTCGAGACGAGCCTGCTCTGCTCCTCGAGGAAGCGCTGCACGAGCGCTCGCGAGTCCGCCCTGCTTGTGCCCGTGATGGAGTCGATGCAGGAGGAGCTGGCGTACTTCGTCTTCCGTCGGCCCGCCGCCGGACTGGTTGTGCGCACGGTCGTCGTCTGCGTCGTCGTCGGCTGGCTGTCGTCTTCTCCGACCGGTCGGTACGCCGCCACGCCGCCGTTCCGGCCGTCCGCGTTCGGCGGACGCGTCGGCGCGCCCCCGGCGTCCGCTCCTCTTGCCTTTGTTGCGCTGTCCGCATCTTCAGTCGCTCGCTTCCTCGACTTCTCCGCAGAAGCGGCGGTGTCGCCTAGGACGGTTGCCTTTCGTCTTCGCTTGTGCCTCCTTCTCATCTTTGAACCTTTCGGGTACAAATGCACAACCTGAAGTGTTCGCAAGATATTGGACGACGGGGAGATGGGGCGTCATCTTCATATACTTGGGCGTGTTTGTCGCGGTTCTCGAGCGTCATGACGCAGGCGATCATGAGCACAAACGCGCCCACGCCCATGACGACTGGACCGACGAAGGAGAGCGCGTCGTACTGGATCTTCTTGCTCGTGTCTATCGCGAAGCGCGCCGCCGCCACGGGTCCGTTCGTCGCGCCGCTTCGGTTGTTGACGACGCTGACGACGCGGCCCAGAGGCTCGTCCGAGCCGTCGGCCGCCTCGGCTGCGCTGCGCAGCACGACGTCGTCGCCGACGACGGTGCTGTTGTCGACGGAGATGGTGGAGAGCGCGTCGGAGAAGTAGCCGAGCACCGTCATGACGATGCCCAGAACGATGAGCGTCACGCCGAACACCACCGCTCGACACGCCGCCCAGAATGTCTGCAACAACGCGATCGCCACCTCTCCCATTTTACTGCGTAGTAGCGGATTTGCAACTCTTTGGGTACGACTGGATAACGCAAGCAAACGGGCAACTGACGAGAGTCAACTGAAAAGGTGGCGGCTCATCCCGACAATGATAAGATGACGTAATGGACGACGTCGAGCAGTCGGTTTCTTCCATTCCTCCCTACTTACGCTCAATGAATTCTCGAGGATGCTAATGTCTCGTCGCCTATTACGCGCTGTGTACCGCAGGGCGACGGCGGTGCACAGATGGCTTTTTGCCCGGGCCTCGAGAGGCGTTTGCTCGTCTCGTTAGCCGGCTTTTAACGCCACTTGCGGCCGGGAAATTGCGCCGCCGACGCTTCCGACCCGCTGTGGGGACGCGGACGGGCGATCGCTGGACTCGCCTGTTTGTCGACGTGCTTCTTGATGATGACCTTGGGCTTGTCGGCGTCGTCGAGGTCCTCGTCGTCGACCTCGTCGGGCAGTTCCACGTCCAGTTTGGCCATGCGGCGACGGACCAGTTGGCGCTTCTTGCGCCGACGCTCGAGTGCCAGCTGGGCGGCCGCCTCTGCGCGGCTTCTGCCGGCCGGGTAGACATTTAGGTCGGTGAGATTGATCTTGCCCAATCCCAGGGCGACCCCGCGGGAGAACATCTTCCTCCTCCGGCCCCTCCCACGCTTCCGTCGCGCTGCCTCACGCTCGCCGGCCGCGCTCCCTCCCGGTCGTCAGACTCCCAATTGACACAATGCAATTGACGGAGGGAGCCGGCTTCCAAACTTGGTTTGGTCCAAGCTCCGCGCGCCGCCTTTGTCTCAAGCGACGGACAATGAACGGCCTGGCTACTTCGTCGATTGATTGCGCCGCCGGCCTGCCGCCAGCGCCAGGCGCCCCCGCGCCGAGTCAAGGCCGTCGCCGGCTACCAAGCGACCGCGCTGTCGACGCCTGGCTCGCGCGGCCACCACAGGACGACGACAGCGACGTCAATTTTCTCGCTACGAGAGATACATGCGTACGTACGCACACAGACGTCCACGTGTGGAGACGCGCGCGCTGGCTCTCCACGTCCCAGCTGGGCGTGCGCCCGCCGGCCCGACGACGACGACGACGGGCCAATTTTTATCGAATGCTCGCGAACGAGTTGATGCGTCGCTCGCCTGCCCCGCCATGGGCGTAGGGGGCATCAAAAGAGACTCCTTGATTAAAGTCAACGGTTCGTTTCCAGCGCGCATCCGAGGTCCACCTTCGTGCGCTGATGGCTCTAGCCGACAATATGAAACGCAAACAAAACCGCAGTAGGGAGGCATATTAAGGATTGATAGACCGCGAGTGCATCCTTTGGGTACCTATCGTGCGGCTAGTGTGGTATGTTATCCTCGTTCGAGAAATAAACGGTCATTTCAAATAAAACGACGGCACATAGAAGCACGATGGAAGTGAAAGTGACAACAACCGCAACAGCTTCCAAACTTTTGTCATGGCGGTGGCCAAACTGTCCAATCGCGTCTGTTTGACGTCGAGAACCTCTCTCTTTGTACATGGTCACGTTGGTACATGCGGGTAAATGGGTATAGGCGAAACACTATCACATGCTACTCTGACAAAAGAGAATTTGTACTATTTTTCGGGTACACAAAGGTACATGTGCATTGTTTGCGTCTTTTGCTTTGCGCTACACATGTCATTAGGACCGCTGTGCTTGTGAAGGCACCTTCGCATTGAAAATGAAATCGCAATTACTCGTCGACTCTCGTTTGCGTCTCGTCGCGTCCTCGTCATCATTTTGTGTGATGGACCCGGTTATAGCGCCTTGCTTGACCTGTACCATATGCGTACATTCATTTTATGCTCCTGCAGAGTCAGCTACGGCCTCCCGGAAAGGCGCTCTATGTCTGTGTTGTTGCCATCGAAGGGGAAGCGTCTCCCGTCCAGATAACGGCCGGTGTCTAGGTCTAGTCGAAAACACTGCAGCTTATCAGAGGTCGCCAGACGAACGCTGCTGCAATGTCCGAAGGTGGCGAAAAGAGCGTTGCTTTGGACATGGCGTCGACACCGCTCAAGGACGCCCCCGCAGAGGACACCGAGCGGGCGGAATCGACGCCCGCGGGAGGCGGTGGTGACGACATTGACGACATCCTCCACATGAAGGTCGAGGGCTCGGCGAACAAGTCGTTGCTCGGCACCGTAATCATTGGCTCCATCGGCCTGGCAGCCACGGTGCTCCTGACGAACACGCGGAACTATCTCAAGCTCAAGTATCCCACGTCGCTGCTCTCCGTCGCCTTCTGCTCCGACCTACTGGTCGCGGCGCCCAACCTGACGGGCTCGCTGTGCAGAATCCCGTTCGGGGTGATGCTTGAGACGATGTCGACCAAGACGCTGCACTTGATCTGCATGATGATCGGTTCGTCGCGCACAGGAAAGACCAATGAGCCCGCAGCGAATCGGCCGTTATTCAGGGTTCGCCGGCACTCTCGGCTTAATGGTGCTCGCCTATTTTACCGAGGGCATGGGCCACTTGATCGAGAGTCCGACAGAGTTGTCGGGCAACGCAACGGAAGCGGCGGCGGAGCCGGAACTCAGCGCCGCCGTCTACGGGATTTACGTTGTACTCGGCATCGTCGGCGGCGTCTCCATGTCCATGTTCTCGCTCGGCGTTACGACCGTCTCCTTCTGGTCGCCCAAGGCGCAGCTCGGCACCATGAACGGCATTTACGGCGGCGCCACCAACTTGGCACCGGGTACGCTGCTACGCCGACGGCTGAAAACTAAAGTTGCCCCCAGTAACTACTCTTCAGGATTCATGGCGGTGGTGGTGTCGTTTGTGCTCCAGGCAGCCGGACTCTTTCCCGTATACGTCATCTGGAACGTGGCAATCGTCGTCTCAATCGTCGTCTCGATCCCCCTGATATTCGACCCGCCCTCACAGCAGATGATGTTCAAAGCGAAGACGGAAAAGAGGACTCTCTCCGATGAGGATGTCGCCGCCGTAAAGGCGCGCTGTGGCAAGAAATACCACCAGGTCGGTTGAGCGATGCGATCCGCGTCGAGCGTAACGGATTTTGGTTGCAGTCACTCTTTCCGTCGGGAAAGTCGCTGGAGACGCTCAAGCTCAGCGGCTCCAGTCTGCGCACCTGGATGCTCATCTTGCTGTACAACATCACGTTCGGCACGTTTCTCTCGCTCACGGTCAAACTGCCCGGCTTCTTCGTCGACGCTTACGACTCGGTTCGTTTGCCAGGTTTTTGTCGAAGATTGCGTATTTTGTCTGACAGCTTTCAGGTTGACGTCCGCTCCGCAGGTCTGCTGGGCTCTATGTTCACACTGATCGGCGCAGCGTCACGGATTCGAGCCGGAGCGCTCACCGACATGATCAGCTGCATGAACGGAGGTGTGTCGCTCTCAGGATCTGGTCGACGACTAATCTGTCGACAATCGTTCTTCAGGAGTTTTTGTGGAGCTGCTCTCGATGTGCCTGATTTTCTTGGGTTCGCTGGCGCTGCTGCTGCCGCACCAGTACACGATGAGCGTGCTCGGCGCCGTCTTGGTGGCGCTGGGCGTGGGCCTGGGCAACGCCGCCTGCTACAAGATCCTGCCCGCGTTCGCCGATACGCCCATCGCGGGCGTCACGGGCTGGGTAGGCGGCATCGGCGCGTTCGGCGGCATTCTCTTCCCGCTGCTCATGGGCGCCATCTCGACCGTGACGGGCAGCGTGCACGCCGGCTTCTATCTCATCGTCGTGCTCTCGATTCTCGGCGCCGCCACCACCATCGGCGTCCACCGCCAGCTCAAGGCCGACGAGCGCAAGCGCAGCGTTGCCTCCAGCTCCTAGGCCGACGACACTAGTCTAGTCGACTCGGCACTCGCTTTTGATCGGCGCACACCACGTTTCGCATACACGACCGCTCACCGTGCGTAGAAAGCCGAGCTACGGATTGTTTATACTCGGTGACGACGAGTCGAACGCGAGTAGAGTCGCCCGCTGCCAATCGCTGGCCGCGAGCGCGCGAACCGACGCGGCGCGATGCAACCGCAGCAGCTGAAGTGGCACGTCAAGTGTCTAGCAATTCTGCAGCTAGTCAGCCTAATAGCCTTCGTCTGCGCGGTGCTCTACACGCGGCACCGAATCGGTGCCGTCAGGGAAAAGTGCCGTTCGGTCAGCGCGAATGATAGCGCGCCGCTGCATGAGAGAATCAAGCGAGATGACAACCAAACCGTCGTTCGACTGCCGGATATTCAGAGGCGGACGGGCCGTACAAGGAAGCTTTGGGTTGACCTCGTCTCTCGAGTGGATCTCACCGTTGGTTGTTGTGGAGGGTCTCCTCCAGTGCTACGCTGTCTACAAGTTTAGAGTCCGCAACTGATCAGAAAGTGCCTCAAGGTGCACGAATTCTGCACCAACTCGTCGACTAGAGGCGAGAGAGGACCCACTGGTCCGCGTGGGCTGAAAGGGGTGACCGGGCCGCCGGGATTGCAGGCTAGTGGCGTGTCAGAATGTCCGCCCCGCAAGAAATGAAGTTGCATATGCAGGGACCTCCCGGTCCAGCCGGCGATCCCGGCTACCCGGGACCAATTGGGCCGCCTGGAAACGTCGGCACCGACGGTAATCTGGCGCGTAATTCGATCGATTCTGTCGACAGCGTTGCGGGAAAGTTCTTCAGCGTCGTGCGAGACCTGTCCGTTCGTCAAGCAGGAGATGTCGACGACGCAGTGTCCGCGCGCCGAGCCGACCACCTGTCCGACTGGCATCGAGCCGCGTCCCCTGACGACGACGAAGGCGGCGGAGCCGACCGCCGTCACTCGAACTATCGACGAAGAGCTACGCACAACGACAGCTCACCCAGACGACGAGTCTGGTCTGCCGGAGATATTCGAAAGGTGCGCTTGCTAACTTGAAACTGCGCTTGAAATAATTTGCATTTGGTGCAGCGTTCAGCTTGCTGGCGTTGGGCAACATCACGGTGACTAGGGAAGTGGAGAACTGCTTCCGCGTCTGCATCACCAATAGTGCGTCGTTTCACTCGTTTTGACTTCTAGTAATTCGACAAGTTCCTGGATTTAGTCACTGGAATAACGTTTGCGCCACCGACTACGACGACGACCATTCCTTACATTGAATCGGCTTCCGCAAGTCGGTTTCTGGAGGTGGTGACGCGAGCCTCGCTTCCCTGCCCAATTCAGACTGCTACGTCGTCTCCATCAGCAAGAAATCCGTTTTTCACGGCGTGCAGAAGGACGCTGTCGGCGCCTGGATGAGAGACGCCAAGCCAGCCGTAAGCGCAGTCCGAGTCGGCAGCCTGCGAACGTACTAGTCGGCGGCACGTTCTTTTTTAGCCTGGCGACGAGCACAAACGCTGGATCCTGCCACATTTCACGGGAAACACGCTCTACGAGTACGCTAACGAAGCCGACATGCGGCGCGACGACAGGCTGGCCAAGAAGTCGGCGGAGAAGCTTCGAGAACGCCAGTCATCGACAGCGCTTGCAGATATCTGCTGTTGTTCGCCTACGACGGCACGGGCTCGGTTTTCTTCAACGGCAGTCTCTACTACCACCGCGTCGGCCACCCCGCCATCGTCAAGTACGACACGCGACGCGACCCGCGACTCCAAGACGCCTACCGGCAGTTGACGATCGAGGGAGCCGCCTTTCAGCGTCAGGAGGTACCGAACGTGCGCTTGTGGGTCGACTCGCTCATCAGTGCATGTCGACTGCGCTCGCAGTACCTGTTCAACTTTGGCGACACATACATGGACCTGTCGGTGGACGAGAACGCCCTCTGGGTGGTCTTCCGCTACGAGCGCAACACGACGCTGTCCGTGCTCAAGGTCGACGTGGCCAACCTGACGGTCTACGACCGCTTCGAGCTGGTCGACGCCGGCCGGCACGACCTCTACGCGAACGCGTTCGTCGTCTGCGGCCAGCTCTACCTGGTCGAGGACGGACGCCGGCGACACTCCTCCATTCCCTACTCGTTCGACTTCTACCGCAACGTCTCCGACTGGCCCCGACTGGGCTGGCTCAACCTCCACCGCCGCACCAGCATGCTCTCCTACAACCCCTACGACCGACGTCTCTACGTCTACGACGACATGCGCCTCCTCTCCGTCGCGCCAGTCATCCGACACCTGCAGCACAACTGACGTGGCGTGCCTCAGCAAGTGACTTGATCAAGCCTTCGCTTAGGTACGCGTCTCACTCAGCAAGGTAGTTTCACCGACCCGTTTCGAATCCGGACCTACCGTACCTACAATGTATGCATTCGTAAGTGTAGTCGGAGATTTTGTTGCGTGTATTTGCATAAAAACGAACGAATCTCGGTCTAACAATTCTAACAGCATATGTACGTACGTAGAGTACAGCGTACCGATACCGCTATGGCCATACGATAAGTAGCGGGCCATACGCGCCCACGCAGTCGAAGTACAGCGCAATCGTCGTTTGCATAAAGCACCTATTCATCAGTCAGGCGACAGGACGCGACTGCCCGACTTGACGTCGAGTTCCGTAGCTCCGTTAGTCAGTCGGGCGAGGATCGGCCGTCGGCGAGGATCAGCAGGCAGTGGGAGGATCGGCCGTCGTCGGAAAAGGTCGTCAGACAAACTCGGGCGCGACGTCGTCGTCGGTGTCGAGCTGTCGGTAGCCGACGACCTTGTAGTCGTTGTTGGTCGTCTTGCTCGACTTGCTCGGCACCATCCAGCGGTGTCGGCGGAAGTAGAAGTAGGCGCCGAGGAGAACAGCGACCATGAACATCACGAGCAGCATGGTCATGTAGGCGTGGCCCTCGGGCGCCTCGGTCGCCAGCGTGCACAGCTGGTCGGCGTCGACCTAAGTGGTCGGAGACGGATGAGACGCTAGGAAAGTAGAGACAAGGTGGCAATCCGACACCAAACCTCGAGCAGCCGCCTGTCCTGGAAGCGGGCGTCCGAAGCGAACGAGCATCGCATGTCCTCCGAGGACTCGACGAAGAGATCGCGTCTCTTCCAGACGAATTCCGTGAACTCGCGTAGCTGGCAGTCGCAGAGGAAGGGGTTGTCGGCCAGGTCGACCTCCTCCAGCAGCGGCATGTTCTCGAAGATGGCACTCCAGTGGACCACCTGCGGCGCCTGGACTCGCTTGATCTCGTTTCCTGCAGCGCAAACCTTTTCTGTGAGCACCCGTCTACGGACCTGTGCAGTCTGGCAGTACCATTGAGGCTGAGCATGCGCAGCCTGGGCAAGCAGCCGCTGGCGAGCTCGAAAGTGTCCAGGTCGTTGTCGTCTAGGGAGAGCAGTTCAAGAGCAGGCAGCTTGCAGAACGCGTCCCTGGGCAGGCTCGTCAGGTCGTTGTCGTCGAGTATGAGCTGTCTGAGGTCGCGGAATGTGTTGTGGGAGTTGTGGAAGAGCTTGTAGACCATGCGAGCGATCTCGTCAGTGCTCGTCGTGCCCATGTCGAACGCCTGCGTCAAGTTGACGTAGCGCAGGTTCAGCTTGTCTCGAAAGAGGTCGCCGTGCACCGCGTTGATCTGCAACACGACTTTTGGACTCGGCACCAAGCTGTTGGTGCTCTATTGAGCCGGCATACGTCGTTGTAGCTGAGGTCAAGTCTCTCCAAGGAGATGGCGCCTTCGAGCGTCTTCTCGCCGATGGTCGTGATGCCTGTCTCAACGAGACTCAGGTCCGTGAGGCGCGGATGCCGCTGACCGGGCCCAAACATGTTTGCGCCCTTGAGACTGCCCATGGAGCTCTCGCTGACGTAGATGGTCTTGAGGTCGGGAAACGAGTTCCGCTTGATGATGAGCATTCCGTCGGCGCTGCGGAACTGGGCCTTTCGGCAGTCCACGACCTCCTCGGTGCAGTTGCACGACAGGGGACATTCGTCGGCAGCGTTCGACGCCTGGACCTCTGTCGACAGGCAGACGACGACGACAACAGACAAGAAGATCGTCCTCGGCTGCAGCATCATGTCTGAGAAGGCAGAAAGCAAAACTGGACGACTCAATTCTACATACAGCCTAGAGCGTCTCGCCGTCGCTCGCTCTACGCGACGCCGACCGATGCAGCGCGCAGTGTCTGCTGTGCCTTCGCGTCTCCCACTGGGCAAACACGCGGCGCCGCGCCGATGCCGATTCCAGCCGTCGCGTACAGTCTAGAGGCGGTGGGCGGCAACCAGCCGCGTCTCCCCCTCTCCCCTGGCGTCCAGGTAAAGCGCGTACGGACGACCGCGCGCGCACGCTGTGGAGTCGACTAGGCGCGGCGCGTCCCGCAAGTCGAAAACGGCCGTTCGCCGTCGCCGTCTGACGGCCACTCAGCGATTCGTTGTCTCGGCGCGGAAAGCGAGCGACGGCTGGCGCATGCAGATGACAAGGCGCTCCGCTCTTCTAGCTGGCCGCGCCAGTCAGCAGACGACAAAGATGATATTATCCCACGCGCTGCGGACGAATCGGTTGTCGACGAGGTGCCTACGCGACACGACGAGGCGGCGGCTGCGGCAGCCGCATCAACAAACGGCGTAGTACGCGTTAGGGCAATTGGCTCGCCGCCGGTGCCGGCAGGGTGGCGGCGCCGCCGACGGCTCGGCAGGTGAGCGGTGGGCATCAGCGCGGCTTACTCACTCGGCCGGCCTTCAGTCCAGAATACGATAGCAGGCGCACGGCAGCAGCGCACAAAGGAGAGAGGGCGGCGAGGCGGAGAAAATATACAAATCACAATATCAAAGCCGGTCATAGAACGCGCGTACGTTGAATGAACACACGGGACTTGTCAGTAGGGTGAGCGGCACCGGTCGTCAGTGTGGGTGTGTACACCTAGGTATGACACTGCGACTGCATCTTCGTCGACCGACCTCTCTCAGAATTCGGCCGCTCTCTCGTGCTCGCAGGGCAGCCGACGCAGCTGACCGCCTGCGGCCTGCGGCTGAGGCTAGGCGCGCTAACGCTGGCCGGGGGTATCAGCACCAGTCGGGCCTCGGACTGGACGGGCTGTATCGACTTCGGCAGGGGCGGCGACAACGCCGTCTTCTTCTTCTTCTGACAGACCGGCCGATTCGACAGGAACTCGTCGATGACGAGCAATCACTGGGATCGGAACGGTCACGGTGGCTCAGGTGGGGCGCCACCCTGACGACAAATTTCCTCACCAGCAGAAATGAGCCGGCGCGTCGGCCAGTCAATGAAACCGTGCTTCCCTTGTCCAAGTGGGTTGTAAAAATAGTGGAGAGGGTAACCCCCAAACCCCACCCCAGTTAGAGGTAATGACTGAAGGGGAGTGGAGCTTATGGCGCACAGCAGGAACAGGACGCGACTGGAACTGAAGGCGCGACTGGAGCCGGTGGCGCAGAGGAACCGGTCCACTAGAAGGAGCAGGAAGAGAAACTGAACGAGGCATCGACAACTCCAGTTCACCAGCCGTAGCCGCGTCAGTTGCCGCCGACATTGGGGCCCCCACGTATATAGTCCATACATCACGACGTGTTGCAATTGTGGCTGCATGGCAAAAGTGAGCAACGTTCCGTCAGTGCAACACGTATACCAAGTCGCGTTTCAGAGCCCGGAGGTGCTCCTCAGGAGAGCTGTGGCTACCCCTACAGGGTGAATGCACCGCATAGGTCGCCTCCATGTCCCTACCACACACAACACCCCATACCCCCCCCCCCCGGTGAAGAGCGAGAAGTGCCACTGTTGCCTACAAACACTGCAACCATTGAGTTAGCATAAAAAGTTTCGCTGTTGCAAGTGTCGTTGCACTGTACAAGTTGCGTGCCAAATACTGGTGATATGCATACATGAACACATGTTGGGTTCTAAAAGGTGCACAGTCCAGACCAGAGGACCAGACCAACGACGGCCCCTGCAGCAAGAAACAGAGACTTCAACAAAAGTGTCAGTCATCTGCATTGTCAGGCAAGACTAGGATGAAGGAAACCGCCACCTGCAAAACTATGTAGGACAGAATGATATGCAAGTCTTGCAAAGTGCCACTTTGTTCCACAAATTGTTACCTCCAGTGGCGCACATCTTGCGGGTGGTTAGCAGCTGAACAGAATGCGCTTTGCATGAATTTCTGAGCACGACCATGCACCTCTTGTTGTAAACAGATTGACAAATGAAACTGACAAACATCATAAAACGCCGGCATCTACGTGTGCGGGACATCCGTGGATCTCTTAAGCACATGGCCAAATTCTGACATGTGTGCCTGCCAAGGCACTCACGTATCTAAAAACAAGTGCTATACAAATTTCAGTCAGTGCTTATGGGGAGGCACATATGACTACACGCAAAAAACAGCTATTAGCGGCAGCTCATATACGTATGCCGCTACGTGCCGTCCAAACGAAGAACTCCTGTCGGAACTGTGCGAGCTTGCGGTGGGGCTCAAGGAGATAGGAAACTTCGAGCAGCCTCCGGCCTTGGAAGCGGGCGTCCGAAGCGAGCGAGCAGCGCATGTCCTCCAAGGACTCGGTGAAGAGGTCGCGTCTCTTCCAGACAAATTCCGTGAACTTGTGCAGCTTGCAGTCGCAGAGGAAGGGGTTGTCAGCCATGCCGATTTCCTCCAGCAGCGGCATATTATCGAAGATGGCACTCCAATGGGCCACCTGCGGTTCCAGGACTCGCTTGATCTCGTTTCCTGCAGCGCCAAACTTTTCTGTGCGCACCAGTTTATCGAATCGTGGTGCAGTCTGGCCATACATGTAGCTGCGGGGGGGGGGGGGGGTTGGGGGTTGCCCACCCCAGGTCAAAAGTTACCCCTCCCCAGCCCTAACCCCAGAAGTTTTCGAAAGTTTTCCAACTTGTCTACAACTGTAAAAAGTAGCGTATTTTTCGTCTTCTTTAGTGTTTTTGACCCTAAAACAACTAAATAACGCTATTTATAGCCTATTTTAACCTACTTTTGACCAAAAGTGCCCATTTAGACACTATTTAGGTACACTTTTTTACCCTCTTACGCCCCTCCCTCTTCAAAGCTGCTTCCCCCCCCCCCACACCATACCTGTAACTGGAAAGGGGGGTTGGGGGAGGGGGTTGGGGGCCCCGCACTATTTTCCCAACACCCACCCAACTCCCCCCAAACCCCCCCCCCCCAGAATTTTCCCAAGGGATTTTCACTCAGTCTAAAACGATAAAAATGAGTAAATGTTGGTGTATATCAGTGCTTTTCGGTGTTATATGACCATAAAACAGCTAAATAACACTGTTTAGACCCTATTTATACCCATTTTTGACCAAAAAGTACCAGTATAACATAAAAAATGGCCGGCTACCCCCCACTTTTTGCTCCAGCCACCCCCTCCCCCAAAAAGTGCCGTATACCCCCCCCCCATTCTTCCAGACCCGGTTACAGGTAAGCCCCACACTCCCCAGAAGGGTCTCCGACCCTCCCCCCCAAAACCCCGTTGCATGTATGAGTCTGGCAGTACCATTGAGGCTTAGTATGCGCAGCCTCGGCAAACAGCCGCTGGCGAGCTCAAACGTGTCCAGGTGGTTGTCGTCTAGGGAGAGCAGTTCAAGAGCAGGCAGCTTGCAGAACGCGTCCCTGGGCAGGCTCGTCAGGCCGTTGTCGTCAAGTATGAGCTGTTGGAGCTCGCGGAATGCGCTGCGGGAGTTGCGAAAGAGCTTGTAGACCATACGAGCGATCTCGTCAGTGCTCGTCGTGCCCATGTCGAACGCCTGCGTCAAGTTGACGAAGCGCAAGTTCAGCTTGCTCCGAAAGAGGTCGCCGTGCACCTCGTTGATCTACAACGGGAGTTAAGGGCTCAAAACGAGGCTGCTGGAGCTATGTATATTTTGCCTACGTTGTTGTAGCTGAGGTCCAATCTCTTCAAGGAGATGGCCGCCTCGAGCGTCTTCTCGCCGATGGTCGTGATGCCGGTCTCGACGAGACTCAGGTCCTTAAGGAATGGATGCATCTGGCCGGGCCCGAACATGTTTGCGCCCTTGAGACTGCCCATGGAACTCCCGCTGACGAAGACGGCCCTAAGGTAGGGAAACGAGTTCCTCTTGATAGCGAGCATTCCATCGGCGCTGTGGAACTGCGCCTTTCGGCAGTCCACGACCCTCTCGGTGCACTGGCACGACAGAGGACAATCGTCAGTAACGTTCGACGCCTGGGCGCCTGTCGACAGGCAGAAAACGGCGACGGCTGACAAGATCGTCCTCGGTTGCAGTATCATGCCTGAGAAAGTAGAAAACGAAAGTGGACGGTTCAATTCCAAAACGCAGAGAGGGTCTCGCAGAGTCGCCGTCGGTCGCTTTACGCGCCGCCGCTCCGACCGATGCAGCGCGCCGAGTCAGCTGCGCGTGCCTTCGTCTCCCACTGGAAAAACACGCAGCGCTGCGCCCAAAACCGAATCATCCGTCGCTTAGGCGGGGGCGGCAGCGCACAAAGCAGAGGGCGGCGAGGGCAGGAGAAAATATACAAATCACAATATCAAGGCGGTCCTATAACGCTCGTACGCTGAATGCACACAGGACTCGTCACTGGTCAGTACAGAGGCTGGTGAGCGACACCGGTCGACAGAGTGGGTATACACCTAGATATGACACCGCGTCTTCGTCGACCGACTGCTCTCAGAATTCGGCCGCTCTCTCGTGCTGGCGGGGCAGCCGACGCGGCTGACCGTTGGCCGCCGCCGGCGGTGGCTGGGCGCGCCGTCGGTCGCCGGGCGCGTGCGTCGGTATCTGGGGCAGCACCAGGCGGCCCTCGGACCGGACGGGTTGCATCGACTTCGGCAGGGGCGGCGACAACGCCGCCGCCTTCTTCTGACGGACCGACCGATTCGACAGGAACTCGTCGATGACGAGCCACTTCTCCTTCTTCAGCTCCGCCTGCTTGTTCACGAACGGCTCGCGAACGCGCAGCTGCAATTGTCGTCGGCACCAAATTTCGAAAACTTTCAAAAGACAAATCTCTCGACACCTTGACTTCGAGCTTGCCGCCCACGGCCTTGCGTCCGTGCATGAGGTCGAGACTGACGTGGAGCTCAGCGTCGTCCTCTAGCGGCTGCAGCTTCAGCTCGCAGCTGCCCACGCTGATGTTGCAGCGCATAAAGCCGCCACGCTGCCACACCTCGAACTTCAGGCCGTGGCGCTTGAGGAAGCGCTGGAAGGCGCGTGAGCGACGGCTCACGCGCAGCTTCACGCGCTCGTTGAACTCTGAACCGGAAGTGACGTGGTTTACTCAATTCTCTACACAGCAGCGCACAATCACTGGAGACCTGGCGGGTCACAACAACACATGGGCGTTCTTTACCCCGCGAGGGGCTAAGCTGGGCGACACCCTAGTGGCTCAGTGGTACCGTGGCGGAGTTGACCCCCTGAACGGCAGCGGGCAGGGGACCGACCTGGACTGGAGCTGTCCTTGACGCAGGCGGTCCTGCCCTGCTGGGGCGCCTCCTGGAGCGGCAGCTCGTAGCGCACGTGCAGGTCGGCGTGGCGCTCCTCGTAGCCGGCCGGCAGCTGCACGCCGACCGCGCGGACGATGCCGACCTCCAAGTCGTCGTCGCCCAGGTCCGGGTTGGACCGTAGCGAGGGGAAGACGCGCGTCTCGTAGCGAAAGCGCGGCACCGGGTCGGCCATCTTCACGGCCTGGCGCAGCGCCACCAGGTCCTTCCTGCACTCCGTCGCCATCTGCTCGTACTTCTTCACTTGTGCGATCTCGCCCAGGCGCGTGAAGTACTCCTGGTTCTGGTCGCAGATCTGCGTCTGCCGGATCAGGTCCTGCTCGAGCGTCGCGAACACCTCCTCGCGGCCGCCCGGCGTCTGCGCGGGACCGGAGCTGCCGCTCGCTCCGGCCGGCGCGAGCGTCTCTTGGAGCGTGGGCTGCAGGGCGGCGGCGCTCGAGCGAGCCTGCGGGGGCACGGGCACGGTCGACAGGTCCACCCGCTCGCCCGACTCGGCCGCCAGGATGAGCTGGTCGACGCCCTTGGATTGGACGAGGAACTTCTTGGCCGACGCCACGTCGCCCTTCTTCTTCGCCGCCACCGCGGCCTGCTTGAGCTGGAGCTGTCGACGACGCAGAAAGTCCAGCTGCTGATCCTGTCGACTCTGCTTGGGAGGAGAGGGCGCCGTCACCGTTCCGGGAGGCGACTGGGCGGCGGCGGTGCGGGGCGACGGAGGAGCGACCTGTCGCGCCGGCTGCTGCGACGGCGTCTCGGCGGCCGACGGCTTTCGGTGCTGCGAGGTCGGAATCGGTCCAAAGCCGGGCGGCGTGGGCAGCTCGGCGTAGTTGAAGGGTCGGTCCAGTTTCGCAGCGCGAATGGCCTCCGCGTACTGCTTGGCGATTCGGTCGCTTTGCCTCAAGGGGAACAGCGAGTGTCGACGACGACATACATGTACACACTTTCTGCCGAATCTCACCTGGCCCTTCTGTCGTTGCCCTCCTCTCGCGATTTTTTCGCTGTCTCCTGGTACTTGGCGAGCCGCTCCTGGAGGGCATCCAGCACCGTGTTCGGATGCGTCTCCAGTTGCGGCGGCGGCGGCGGCGCCGACCGTCCCTGCGCCGACTCGCGGGCGGTCGACGCCGCCTCTGGCGGGGGCGGCACGCTGGCCAGGTCGATCTTCTGTCCGGCGTGCGCCGCTTCGAGCGCGGCGTCGAACTCCTTGGCCGTCTTGTAGAACTGCAGCGCCGAGGCCCGATCGCCTGCCGACTTCGCGCGCATCGCGGCCGACTTGTAGGCGTCGCGGCGCGTCGTCAGCAGCTCCAGCGTCGTCGCCGTCTCCCCGCTCGGGTCGGCGACGACAGCTGCCCGCTTCGAGGTCGACGGTCGAAGAGGCGTTGGCAGCTCCTCGACGCTGTTTTCGACCACGACCTCCGGCACTTTCTCGTCGAGCAGACTCGGCCTGGCTGGAGGCGCCGGCGGCGCTTGAGGCGGAGGAGCTTCAGCCGGTGCCGACTTCGGCAGGGCGATGGGCACCGGAATCTCGTCTGGCGAGACAGCCCCGCCTTTCTCCGCGGTCTTCAGCAAGCCTAAAGTTGGTGACACGCACTCGCTTGACGACAGTTTTCGAGCCGAAGCGACTCTACCTTTCAGAGTGGCCACTCCTCTGGCGCAGCGTCTGGCTTTGGCGACATCTCCCGTAGTCTTGGCGTGCTCTTCGACTAGCAGGTAGTCGGCCAATCGCTGGCGCAGCGTCGGCGTCACAGCATCCGGCTCTGTCGACGGCGCCGGCGCATCCGTGCCGACGACAGCTTCGTCTTCGTCGTCCAGCAAGCCGCTCAATTCGTCCTATATCAAACGGTGGCTGTGCGCGCGCCGACAAGTTGTCGGTGTCGACGCCCCACCAAAAGGTCGGCATCGTTTTCGTCCAGCTGGTCGTCGTCGTCGTCGTCGTCGGTGTCGACGCGGTCGACGAGGTTGGCCTCGCTTTGGACCTGGCGCGTCAGCTTGTCGACGACCGCTAGCGAAGGAGCCGGTACCGCGGCCGCGCGAGCCTTCGGCTTCTTCGGAGGCGCTGCCGCCTTGCGCTTGTACGTCGGCAACGACTCGCCGCCCTCGAGCGCCAGCAGCTCGGCCAGCAGCTCTTCGTCCTCTAAAATTCGAGAAAGATTGAGTAACCCACTGGCATGGGGGCGCACAGCTCAGTGGTATGGGACGGCGGGTGGACTGTGCCACTATGGTGTACCACTGAGCTACTGATCACTGTTGGGCAAGGGAATCACGCCTCGTTGTCTAGGGGCGACCCGGCGATCCATTCAAGTTCTTCCAGAACTCTAGAGGTGGTGCCCCCAACCCAAGCCACTCGAGAGGCAAAGGGTGATGTACTGACTCGCCGAATCCCCCACCGTATTGCTTAAGGCAAAGGTGCGGTGCCAAGAATAAAGTTAACAACGCCACAGTAGAAAAGAGATCAATTGATAGACGGGAAAGAGCAACAAAAATCAGTCAGACCTTCGACGTCGCCATAGAGAGCCGCTTCCGCGGCGTTCAGGTTCCCGACGCCCGTGATCTTCGCCAGTTGACTCGGATCCATCTTTTTGCTATGAAACTTTCTAACAGTCGTCGAACATCGTTAATTTTTCAAATAGAAATCTTCAAAGAATTCCGGCAAAAGTCACCACTACTATTCTGGCCGTCAAGAAGACGCCACGCGACAGCCGCAGAGAACGCGCAAACCGAACCGCACAACGAACGGGAACGAGCGAGAAAATCACCAGAAAATAAAACAAATACACTGGAAAAAGATTCCTATTTTTTCTTGGCGTCCGCGCCCGCTGGAGTCGCTTCCGTCTTCGTCTCCTTCGGTTGTTCGTCTTTCTTCTCCGACTGCGCTTTCTCCTCCCTCTCCAGGTCTTGCAGTGAGAGCTGAACGACGGTCGTGTTGCTTGTTTGTGTGTCGTAGGAGCCTCTCTCTGGTCACACATCATTGACCTTCACTAGGCAGCCTTAAAAAGCCGGACAACAGCTACACTTCCACGAGAGGAGAGACCCTGCAGTTCCTGCTCTCTGTTCACTTCCCCGGCTCAACAAACGCTGCAGACGAGCCGCCGACTGGCCAGCCCATTCCATGGGCAGGTCAACGTCTGGCGCGTCGTACCGTCGACAGCATCACCTCCCCCACGCGCGTACGCTGGGCCATCAACCAGTTCGGCGCCTACAAGGCAGCGGGCCCCGATGGCGTGTTCCCAGCCCTGCTTCAGCAGGGCCTGGAACAACTCGTGCAGCCCCTGTGCCTCATTTACACCGCGTGCCTCCGTCTAGGCCATGTACCCACCGGCTGGCACCTGTCGAAGGTGGTGTTCATCCCCAAGCCAGGCCGCGGCGACTACAGCGACCCCAAGTCGTTTCGACCAATCAGCCTCACGTCGTTCCTGTTGAAAACACTGGAGCGACTGGTTGATCGGTATATCAGGGATGACCTGCTCATAAGGAACCTGATTCATCACCGACAGCACGCCTACTGCGCTGGGCGCTCTGTTGACACCGCCTTCCACGCAGTCGCTGGAGCTATCGAAACCGGTTTCAGTACCGGCGACTCCACAGCTGGCATCTTTCTCGACATTGCCGGCGCATTCGACATGGCCACCTTCCCATCGATCCTGCAGGCACTGCAAGCACGCGGTGTAGCAGCGCCGGTGGTCAGGTGGATCTCCTGCCTCCTCACCACTCGACAGGTCTCGGCCAGTCTAGGTGATGCTACCAGGAAGGTACAGGTGACGCGTGGCTGCCCACAGGGAGGGGTTTTGTCCCCACTACTGTGGACGCTCGTTGTCGACGACCTCCTCACCACCATGGCAAAGGACTCGTTCTTTGTTCAGGCTTATGCTGATGATGTCGTCATTCTGGTCCGAGGACGACATCTACCCACCGTGCGCGCACAGGCTCAAGACGCGCTTCTACGCGTCGACCGATGGTGCACTCTGAACGGACTCTCGGTCAACCCAGCGAAAACTGAGATGGTGCTCTTCACAAGGCGCCGCAAGTTTGACTGGGTCAACTGCTCGCTGCGCAACACCGACGTACCTCTCAGTCCATCTGCAAAGTACCTAGGCGTTGTGCTCGACAAAAAGCTGATGTGGAATGTTCATCTGACCCGTCAGCTAGAGAAAGCAACCAGGCTTCTCTTCGCCTGCCGCTCCATGACGGCGAGCCGTTGGGGGCTGAAACCAAGAGTCATGCTCTGGCTCTACACTGCGATCATCCGACCCGTGCTGGCACATGGTGTTGTTGTCTGGTGGCCTCGTTTGCTTCAGGTGACGACCCAACGCCAGCTGGCACGACTACAGCGCTTGGCGCTGCTCTGCACCACAGGCGCCCTTCGTGGCACCCCAACGGCGGCGATGGGCGCCATTCTGGCGCTGCCCGCCCTCCACGACCACCTGCTGGGCGTGGCGATTGCAACTGGGCAACGCCTACGCCTCGCCGGCCGCTGGACGGAACGCAAGCAGAAAGGGCATGCCCAACTGTTACTCCGGTTTCAGCCTGAGCTGCCGCTGCTGCAAATGCCGAGCGACTACATGCCGCCCTCCTTCCACTTCAACTGCACCTAGACAGTTGCAATTCCAACAAGGCAGCAGTGGGAGACAGCAGCCCCCGAGCTCCTCACCACTAGCTCCGACCCTGCCGACATCCAATGCTATACTGACGGGTCCCGTCTAGGAATCCGCGGCACAGGCTCTGGATTTGTCACTGTCAACCGCAGCGACGTGCTGATGCGCTCTGGCGTGGTGCTCGACTCGTTCGCTACAGTGTTCCAGGCCGAATTGATAGCGATTGCCAAGGCTGCTCGCGAGGCAGCCCTCCTGCTGCCCCAGCGCCAGGTTCGGACCCGCTCAGTGACCTTCTACTCCGACAGCAGCTCAGCGCTGAAGGCGCTCACTGCACCCAGACTGACGTCCACCGTTGTGCGTGAGTGCCGTGACCGCCTGGACGCACTTGCACAGCGGTGCGCCGTTCACCTGACGTGGATCCCAGCTCACAGGGGGTTTCACTTCAACGAAATGGCGGACCAGACGGCGAAAGCTGCCGCCACACAAAGGTCTGCAACGCCCGCACCTGTGCTACCCGTGTCCTTGCAGACGTTCAAGCGACGCTTGCAAGACTGGGTGAAGGCGCGACATGCAGCGTCCTGGGCCTCCCAGCCTGATTGTCGGCAGGCCCGGGACCTCTTCCCCACTGTCTGCCCTCGACTCAGTCGACGGCTGATTCAGCTGCCGCGGCAACGGCTTCGTCTCCTTGTCGCTCTTCTCACAGGACATGGTGAAGTGGCGCGCCACCTGCACCTCATGCGGCTGGCACCCTCTCCACTCTGCCCCCACTGCCACACGGCTGAAGAAGACTCCTTTCACTTTCTAGCCGAGTGCCCCCACTGGGCGCGACAGCGCCTCCAACTTCTGGGGGCACCTGTACTTGCCCTGGATGACCTCCGAAGGCTCAAGCCCACCACGCTTCTGCGCTTCGCTGAACGAACGAACAGATTTCGTTGATACTAATCGCCCCCTGTTGGAACAAGGAGTAAACTATCAATGGAAATGCTTGCTCATTTTCTCCCTCTACTATTGCTCTAATTCAATCTGCCAGCATTGCTGCGCCAAGTGCCTTAACCGATCTCTGCCTTGCTCAGATGTCTGACGTGCGCGAGAGGCGACGGCGAGCAGGCGATGCAGGTGGACGCGATCGAGCCGAAAGGCGACAAGGACGACAAGGCCCCCTCGACGCCGGTCCTGGGGAAGGGCAAGCGAGGCATGCGGCCGGGTGAGAAACGCCGACTGAGGCGGGAAAGAAGCAGGCGGCAGCGGCGGCGGCCTCCTCTTGGCCCTCTCGCCGCCCTCCGACACCTCCTCAGCCACCAAGACGGCGCCGACCCGCTCGCCCTTGCCCAGCCGAGAACGCTGCGGTGGGCGGCGTGGCCAAACGGCCCCCACAACCCCCGCAGGCGGCGAAGCTGATCGGCATTGGCCTTGCGGACAAGCGCAAGCTGACCAAGGAAGCGGGCAAGATGGTGTTGGACTTCCCTCACCAGCGGATCCTCGCCACTATGAAGGCCGACCGGAGCGCGCCTCCGCTCCTCTTCGGAGAGTGGGGTCGCGTCGGACGCAGCGGAGCCCTCCTGCTGGCCCCCAAGGACGCGCGCACGCTCAGATCGTTTGCGAGAGACGTTCGTCCCGGTGGTCCCGCCGTGGGAGGGGCAGAGTTGGATCATCGGTGCGCCTCACGAGGTGGTCGTTGGCCCCACTCACCCCATCCACGGCACCTTCCTGGGCGACGTCTCGGACATCAAGGAGGTGCTGCAACTCCTTGGAGTGGCAGAACGAGGGCCTCAACACCAGCGAGTGGCGGGTGACGCGCTCGTCTCCCAAGCCCGGCCACGAGGACGCCACCAACATCAGCATGCTCGTCGAGGACGCGTCCTACGCGGCCCTCTGCGCGGCCAAGATCGTGGTTACCTAGCGGCTCCGGCATGATCCAGCTCGTGTCGCCGGAGTACCGAAAGGCCGAGAAACAGAAGGCCACGGAGGAGGCCGCGTGCGAGAGCGCCCTCGTGGCGTCCGCCGAGGCGCTCACCATGGCCGACTCGATTCCTCCCGCCGCGGATCCTCTCCTGGAGGACACGCAGAACGACGAGTCGTCGCCCATCTTTAGAGTAGGCGGGCCCCGAGGGGAACGCCTACTCACCATACACTATAACTAGGTACGCAGGGTACGCTGCTCACCCTAGAATACCTATCAGGCGGCGACTAACCCTCGCCGCCTTCGCTTTACTATGCGCCCGGCACCGCTGGCTTAGCCTGGGCCGCGCGATCAACCTTGTTTTAGGCCGTTTGAGAGTATATAGCGCCAAGCGCGGACGCTCTCAGCCCCTGCGTCGCCTGCCGATACGCCGCAGCCGTCGTCAGGGCCGGTCTCAGTGAAGAAGAAGAAGATCATTGACGAGACGAGCTAGTGAGAGACGAGACCCAGTCAGCCCGATCCTGCAGGGCTGGATCCTCTAATGGGGCGGAATTGTCACTGCGGCCGGGTTGGTTCCACTGACCGACAGCTCAAGGGACGCCCAGGACATACAGTCGGCGCGTGTCGACGCTAGCATGGGCAGCAACAAAAAAAGCACCTTGTTGTCGATGAGACTGTGGAGGGAGACGACGGTGCAGGAGGGAGCCCATGTAGACGGCCATCGACTGGTCGTTCGACTGCGACGTCACAGCGCGCCCGAACTGCGGCGACGCGACGTCCGGCAGCTGGTTGAGCGCGTTCTGCAAGCGCGCCCACTGTCGTATCTCTCTCTCCCTCCCTCTCCCTCCAAAATTCCCTCCATTTCAAAAATCCNGCTTCCCACCCAATTTTCGTGTAATGTGGTGATTTCCAACCGGGGGGGGGGGGGGTGCGCAGACGTGCGTGTACCTGTACGGAGTAGACGATGGCGTGGTTCATGGGCAGGCGGCCGTCGGCGACCTGGAGGAGGTAGTCGCGGATGGCGCCCAGGGAGAGGTGGAGGCCTCGGAGGCCCTGCAGCTGGTTGGTAACCCGCTGCGAGAGCGTGCCGGCCGTCTGGTCCTTGATGTCGCGCAGCAGGTGCTCCACCCCCACCTCCTCCGCCTCCTCGGCGCCCATCTCGCTCGGCACGTGCTCGAACGTCTTGATCGGAGGAGTGCCGTCCTGCGTCGACGACGGCGGAGATTACAGAGAGAAGATTGTCCATCGCTCTCTCAGTGGTGGTGTGTCACAAACAGCAAGGGGCAGGCAAGGCGCGCGCGACTCACGTCGTGCACCTCCTCGACCTCGATGTAGGCCTCGGTGGGCAGGCCGACCTTCTTGGGCGAGGGCTCGATGATGACGAGCAGCGGATTCTTGGTGTACTTCTTGAGGAGCTCGTTGATCGCGATGTCCGACTGGCGCAGCTTCGGACCGTGTGGTACCAGCCCACGATGCGCTCCCGCGCTGCAACAACAAATAGTACTGTAGGCGGTGCACGCACGCGCCACGCACCGCACCGGCCACTTTGTGGAACATGGCGTGGCATAGTTCTCCAGGTAGTCGTTGTGAGGGACCAGACGCTCGGGTCCGACTCGTCCTCCTCGAAGGGAACTGAAGTTTTTTGAATTTGAAAAACGACGTTGCCGCCCGACGCCGTGCGGGCGAACGCGGGACGGACCCGCAAAGCTGTTGGCGACGTCCAGAACTTTGTCGGCCTTGAACGAGCCCAGCAAGACGCCCACGACGCGCTTCGACGACGAGTCGATACGCAACAAGCGCGTGTAGTGGTCGACGACCGACAGCAGTACCAACGGATGGACCACGACCTAGTCGACACAAGCGCGGTCGTCAACGGCAGACAGCAAACCAGAGCGGGGAGGAGGAGACGCACGCACTTTCGACACGGGCAGATTCTGGTGCACGGTTCCCAAGCAGTGCGGCTTCTGCTGGGACGCCACTTTCTTTGCCGCCTCAGCGTCCGGCTTCGAGTCGGCGCTCCCTGCGCCGTCCACCTCCATTTTGCTCTCCTTCGGCTCGTCTTTTGTCATGGTCGAGATTCGCTTGGTGGATCAGAGTAGCGATCCGACTCCTTCACGGAAATTTCGAGTGACAAAGCAAATGCGTCTTGTAATCAAATACTAAAGAAAAGTGAGAAATACGGTAACGAAGTAAGAAATACGGTAAGCACGACATTTAGGCTGCTCTGTGGACGACAGTTGAGGTCGCGCATTCAAGGGGACGATAGACGATATCGTAAAATACAAAGACATGGGTGGACGACGGCACCTTGTTTGGCCGAAAACGCAACTGAATGCACAGACAATTGGTTTGGGGACATCTCGGCGCCGGATATTTCGGCGCCGAAATGCGCCAAACGCTGGCGCCGACATTTGGTCGGCTTTCTTTCTAAAATGCCTTCGTGTTCGACAAACAAGCCGTAAAGATCCTGTCATGACCACGTGTGAGATGGAAACGATTGTGTGTGCGTAAAATCACTCGTGTCGCTGCACATCGGCGCCATTGGCGGTGTCGATGGCTGCCTCGGCGCCGGCGCCGTGGACGTGGAGCGTGACGGCGCCGTCGATCGCGCCCGTCAGCACCTCGGCGGGCGCTGCGACGTGCAGATGGCAGCGGCTCAGCCAGGACGTGACGCGACACTCGGCGCGCAGCTCGAGCCGGCGCGTCGACAGCTGCCGAAGGTCCAGAGCAGCGGGACTGTTGCTCTGCTCGACGCGCACCGTCGCCGAGCGAGCGTTGCCGCCCAGCCGCAGCGCGGCGCCGACCACGCGCGCGCGCAGCTCCGCGACGCCCACGGAGAGGTCGACGTCTAGATGAACGGCATCACCGGGTTGGATTAAAAACGCTTTGCTGCTCTGTCGCATCGTGATTTACAGTACAGTATTTGATGCAGTAATACCGTATGTATAGCTCGTACGGTGGTTTCAGCAACGAAACTTGTATGTACGTGTGTACCTACCCGCTCCTCCTCGTACATGCATGTCGATGCGGTTGTCTTCGAAGGTGCTCGTGTTGTCAGAGTAGACCTTGGTACGGAAGACGTTCAGGTGGCTGATCGAGGGCCGCTCGACGCGCAGCTTGTTGACACACGTGACGTTCTGGGGGCATACGAAGCGGTACTGAGTGCCGACCCTTGGGTTCCGCCGGCAGCCGATCAACTGAAGCGCTTCGACAGCATCGAATATTTCAGCGCGCCGCTCTCACGTCACTCGCCAGCGGACGCACTTTGTCTGGACGGCGGAACTGGCCGCAGCCGAGGAGATCGGCCCAGGCTGCGTCGACTGTCCACTGAGCGGCTGAATTAGGTCCGCGCACGAGCTCCAGATCAATCTGGCGATCGGCGGCAACGTAGGGCATAAAATTGGACAATTCGTTCGTCGTCACCGTCTTCGTCACCGTCTCGCCGCTCGCCTCGACGCGTATCACTGAAGTTGTGGCGGTTTGCAGAGATGTCTGCCGGGAAAACGTGACGACGACATTCTACCTTCAATCGGCCGGTTCGACGAAAAGTTATCCACATCTGCCGTTCGGCCGAGAACGCTGGCGCAGTTGCAGAGGAAACACAGCGCAAGGACGCGATTCATGGCTGCGTTCAGACTGTGAAGCACTGATGCTGAGAGACGTGTCAAATACAGGGACGCGAGTGGGTGTAGGCGGGTGTTGTTGGCGTAGGTGGGCAAGCAACGCGATACCTACGCGATCGTCGCATCAACGTGAGAAGGCGCTCAGACAGTTTGCATATAGAATGAGTCATAGCCTGTGCAGGCACTGTCCGGGGGCCTCGGTTCCCATGGCGGGGGGATGGATAGATTGGTTCGGTGCCGCGAGCAGCCGTTGCATGGTCGAATGCGTTTCCAGCGCCGACTTGCACCACAGTGCATTTCATTGCACGTACGCAGCTCATAGTCGTCTAGAGGCACCTTCCCGTATGTACGCTACGGTGTAGGGACATTTTTTTGAAACTACTAGAGGCGCGTGCCGCCTTTGGCCGCCATGTGTACATTAAAGGCATGCAGCAATTGATTTTGCATATGACGTCAACGTGACTATGCATACAGACACACACACACACACGTATACGCAAGGCGCATTTGGAGGAAGATGGACCCAAGCTGCAGAAATCTCCTGTCTTCTTGTTGCAGTACGGTCGAACCACCAGTGGGTAAAAGCTTGCTTGGCTGGTAAGGTTAAAATGCTTGCATAACTTTGTTCCGAACGCTTGCACCTCTTACTTACAACAGCGACACAGTGTTTTTTCCCCTCGAAGCACTGATCTGACACTCGAAGTGACAATGGGAGAAATAGGGCCCGTACTTACTTTGAATGGGACGTCTAATCGAGTATCCAGCGTCAACGACTCCGACTGCGATTCCAATAACAAAAGTAAAAACTACATGTGGGTGCAGATATATAGCACACAATCAAATGGGAACTTACTGAACGAACACTGTGTGTCAACGCGTGTGCGGGTCGTCGTGGACAAGTGGTCTGCGTTCATCCGGCACGTTGTCGTCGCCGCCGCCGCCGGCCGCGGTCAAGGCCCTGAAGACGTCGGCGGGCTCGCGACGCCGCGTCTCTGGCATGGTCGCCCAGAGCAGCGCCGTGACGCCGACGTTGGCGACGAGAAAGGGCGTGGAGCAGAGCGGACCCAGTCGGCGCAGGAGCCAGGGAAACAGGTAGAGCTCGGGCAGGCCAAAGCACATGCGCACCGCGCCCGCGACGCTCGTCGCCGCCGCTCGCGTCCTCTGGTCGGTCATTTCGCTCGGCAGCAGCTGAAAGAGAAGCGCGTAAAGGAAAAGCAAACTAGGTACTCCGTACAGTGTACCTCCTTGAGCAGAGGACACGACTACAGCGCTTAGCACACTGTAGAAATTATCGTTCTCGATTGGCGTGAAAAACTCTCATTGCCAAAAGAGGCTCTCATAGGGCTCTGGCTTGCTACAACAGTTCACACCGACGAATCTCGCCTGGGCGACGGTCATGGGGGCCGTGTAGACGAGGGACGCGAGCACGAAGAGCGCGGCGCAGCCGAGAGGCGTCCAGCGCAGTCTCAAGGAGCCCAGCAGGGCCGCCGAGCCGAGCAGAATCGCCGTCGACAGCTGGCTCGTCAGGAAGAAGACTCGTCTCGGCACGCGCTCCACCAGAACGGCGCTGACCAGTCCTGCCAGGAGGGGCCCGACCGTCGTCAGCGCCGTCGCCGTCTGCGCGCCGCCCTCCGACAGACCGCACTCCATCAGGTACGCTGAACGCCTGGAGGGGATGGACCGCTCGGATGAAGTCGAGGCGGGGCAGGAGTACTACAGGTGGAGTAGAAAGCGACGAGATGGAAGCAGCAGAGCGAGAAACTGGCCGAGACGCCGCAGAGGACGACGAGAAAGCGCCAGTGCCGCCGGCTGGTCGCCATGGCGAGCACGTCGCGCCAGCTGGCGCGGTCGCCCGTAGAAGCGGCTCGCGCCATCTGTTCGGCGTGTCTGTAGAGCAGAATTTTTGCGTGCATTTTTTACGTTTTTAAAATCTTGAAGAATCGACAAATCACCGGATTCTTTCGATCTCGTCATGCAGTCTCTCACTGGGTACTCCCAACTTCCGGAGCGCCGCCTCGGCTTTCGTCTGGTCGCGACGGCTGACGAGCAGCCATCTTGGACTTTCCGGCATCCAGTAGAGGACTGGTATAGCCAGGGCGGAGACGACCCCCATGGACAGGAAGACCAAACCCCAGCTCTCGTCCTGACCCAGCACCTGCTTGTTCGCCAGCACGGAGCCCAGTATTCCCAGTACTGGACGGATGGCGAAATAGAGGGTCACAATAGCACCTCTAGAATCGATCGTTTTTTTCGCAGAACGGCTGTACGGAAGCAAGCAATACTTGAGTCGCGTGGACGAGATTTCGACCAGATAGCAGACAGCGATCGGCTGTAGGAGGTGCTTCGACATGCGGCTGATGAAGATGCCTCAGAAAGGATCGACAAACTATAGATACGTATACCTCCGAATTGAGTTACCGGCGGCTAACCTAGCGCCAGCAGGCAGGTCGACTTCCACCGCTGGGCCAGGAAGAGCGCGCCAGCGCTGCCCACGCAGGCGATGGTGCCGAGGAGATTGATCTGTCGCCTGCCGAACTTGTCGGCGGCGCTGCTGACGCAGAAGATGAGAAAGGGGATGGAGGCGACGGTCGGCAGCGCGAACAGCAGGGGCCAGAGGAGCGCCATCGCCTCCTCCGACACCTCGACTCCGTGGAACTCCTGGAAGTCGCGAGAAGCTTCGAGAAGCGTCCTCGACGCGACGACGCACCCGGAGACTCGTCGACATGAACGCCTCGAGGACGGGCTGCAGCGTGTTGCAGGCCTCGACGACGAAGAGGACGCTGCCGCCGAAGCCCTGGGCGATCGCCAGGGCGGCCAGCGTCGGCACGCGCGCCCCCATACGATCGCTCATCCTGACGTTCTACTCAACGTGCCCCGTCCGTCGTTGTCGTCGTCGTGGTCGCCATGCGCGCAGCCGTGTGTGTGCGTGCTGCGTGCGTCGTCACGCAGGCACGGGCAGACTTGGAATACACACAGCAGAATAATTGCAGCGCGTGAGCACGAACACTCACGTCGGGCATGCAGCACGCAATGCGATGGCTCTGCGCGCAGAAGCCAGAAGTTACAACGCGCGAAACATACACACCGACTTGAATGTCACGAACGGACCCCCGCCAACCGTTCGCCAAACCGCACAACGGAATCACACATTAGATTTACCGCAAGTCAATGTATCACCATGATTATTCTCGACTTCTTTCCCAGGATTAGGCGACGTTTTCTCTCGTGGCCCAGCCGTGCCGTGAGGCCCCTCTGACTGCGCATGCTCGGACCGATGTCTCTTCTGGTTGTGTTGGCGCGCAACCGTAGCAGCAGGAAAACGCTGCGTGACGCACCTCTTTGAGGAATAGCAGCATGACCAGTCTAAAAAATTATCAAGTTTTGCAGCAACTATTGTAGTACAGGGAATCTACATCACACCGCTAACTGCGGGCAGCTGTACTATAGTTCAAGGAGAAGGTAGGTACTATAGTTCAACCACCCCGCGCGGCCTCTATTGGAGAAAGGGGGGCAGTGTAGGAGAGGCGACCAATACTGTAGGATTTGCGGCATCGGTTGTCCCGGTGGCATTGCTACGTACGCCGCTGACTGTCTGACAGACCGACCCATTGCTGGAGAAGGCCATCATCCAGGCGATGGTGGTGGAGGCGAAGAGGCCGAAGGTCGTCTGCATCTTGTAGGCGAGCCAGTGGAAGGAGAGCATCAAGAGAGCCCAGGCGAGCGAGTTCACGACCGTCATGGCGAGGAAGCGGCGCTCCTGCGCGTGCCGACGACGCGCCTCCTTCTCGTCGGCCGTCCGACGGAGCTGCTCCAGCAGCGCCTGAGCGTCCCAGTTGCGCAGTGGCACACAGGCAGGTTGGGTAGGGTACATATGTCTGGTTGTGTACGGTATGTATACAGCAGTGGTGATTCTAGGCGGTAATAGTAGTTCTAGGCGCCTCCCCCTTCAACTCTCCCTTTTCTGTGCGACGACGGACCTTGTTGTTCTTCTTGAGGAAGGCAGCGGCCACGAGGTTGACGACCAAAGTGAGCGCGGTGAGAACGCTGCCTGGGACGACATCCAAATAAAAGGCCAGCTGCTGGCCACATGCAGTCTGTTCCCACATCCAGAGGAACTCGGTGGGTTCGTAGTAAAAGGAGCAGCCAATGGGCAGTGCGCGCACGTAGCAGGCCGTCGACACAAGCCAGATTGCAGCTAAATATTTCATTAAAGGCTCCCGCTCCAGTATATTGCCTACATCAGTACCTACGCGTTGTGGTCGTTGCTACGAGGAAAATGGCTCTCCCAGACAAATGGATATACCTAGACATTTTTTTGCCTCATGTTTCGATTTCTCAGGCCACCTCTCCCCGCCCCCCCCCCACCCACTCACTCGGCCAGACCCGGTTACAGGTATGGGATGGGCATCACCGATGATCGACTTGGTGTTCCGGTCAGTAAAGATGATCGGATACAGGCTTGGCGAAGCCATCGCCACTGCGCGGTTGGCCGCTATCGCAAGCAGACTCAGAAGACTTGCAATCTGAAGCAACTTGAACTTTATATGCAAAGAACAAGTCTGAGTAGACAATATATCAATAGAGTTGCCACCAGCCTCTTTTACCACGCCGATTTATGTTAGAACTACTGTAAGTGCTAGAATGATCCGTGTCCGTGTGATCCGTGTACCGTAACCGTAAGTACAAGCAAGCATGTAAAAATACGCAACGCAACACTCGCCATTGTGTATAAGGCGATGGTGCCGACACGACGACCAGTCGAACTTCGAGCAATGCTGTCGAATTGGCTTAAACCAGTAGCATGCTCTTAAACTCTTTTACCTCTTACTCACATCGCTGTCGATTCACGGTTACGTTCTGTTGAACGTTACAGTATGTGTGTGTGCGCCAACGAAGCTCCCCACACATCGACCCTTCCAAATCTCGCCCACCGGCCTCCACCTCATTTGTCTGCCCCTAACCCTTTTACCTGACCCCCGTCCTCCCTTTGCAAGGAAAAGGACAAGGGCAGCCCCTCTCCCTCCCCAATTTTCGATCCGCGCCCCGCCCCCCCCCCCCAACCCGTTGGACGACAGGCTAGTGAAGGGCGCGTTAGCGGTCGTTATTCTGGTGCAGTGTGAAAAGGCGCAGGGACCCAAAGGTGAGCGGTGCGGCCCAGAAGAGAATGAGCGCCGAGTTGACGCAGTCGGAGACGGCCATGGAAGAGGTGAGCGTCGCGAACGGCGTCGTCCGTGTCGCCTCCACTCGTCTCACCATCCAGCCGGCCCTCCCGTTCACCAGCTGAGGGGGGGGGGATTGCAACCGCACAGTCAATTGAGCACGTACTACCTACTCTGTCATTAATCCTACAGCAATCTTAATTAACAAGACCGCAATCCATCCGTCCCAAGCTGAAGCCGCCGGTGAGCACAGACAACGTTCCATAGAGAACGATCTCATCGATCGATCTTCCGCTAAGCGACGAGACAACGCGATCTGCTGCCAAGGTGGAATTGTGGGTATGTGACATCTCCTCCTCTTCTTCTTCTTCTGTAGAGCAACTCTGAAGAAGAAAGAACCGCTACTGTCTGTGCCTCGATCAGTTGGAAACAAAATTAAGACAGCGCTGGGGAATAACGAACTGATGCAAAATCGCCAGTGCAGCCGAATTTGCAGAAACGTGCGGAATCGAACGGGCTCGTCGAGCCTGCGTACAGGTTGGCGAGCGGGCTTTGCTAAACACGCAATGTCAGCTTGTGAACAATGCAAAAATCGGGCGGGCCCCAGCGCAGCTTGTGCCAAAATTAGAGCTAGAAGCTCGGGGTGAAGAATAGATAGGCTCAGTCTGGAATGCAGCGTGCGTGCGGAGTTGATGAAATGTAGATCTGCAAAATTGAGTGCCGTCAGAACAAGTGGCGTGTCGCTCAGCTGTTTCAATTATCTACCGAGCACACGCGACGCTCAGGCGTCACGACGGAGGCCGGCGTCCAACACTACCCGGCAGCGGATGGAACGTGGCGCACGAGAGAAAAGTTGGCCGAGGCACGGGAACGTGACGAAGGAGCGAGAGCGCCGACGTCAGTCCTTGAAGCGGCACCACCTATCGTCGTCGCGTCCTAGTGGAGGCCACTCGAGCGAGGCACTCCCAGAGGCCGAGACCATAAGACGACTATACGTAACGCTGTGGATCAAAAAGTACGCTACCGTAAATCCTCCAATAGTGCCCCCTCTACAAGAGTGGACCCCTCCAATAGTCCCCCCGGGAGAGGTGAGGGGTTGATGAAACAGTAGCACCCCCTCCTCCTCCAATAGTGCCCCTGGTTTGAATTAGTGCCCCCAATAGGTTGAAACGGGTTTAGGACTATTTGGCGCGGACTTTTTGGCGCGTAACTTTTTGGCGCGGACTTTTTGGCGCGGACTATTTGGCGCATGGGACTTTTTGGCGCATGGGACTATTTGGCGCATGAGGATTTTAAGTTCAATGACTCCTATGATAAAGAGTGGCTATGCGGTTATGAAAAATTGATAATGATGATAAATGATGAGTAAAGAGCGGCTGTCCACTCAGAGTAGCAATTGTTATTGTGGACGATGCCGCGACGACCAGATCACCTCGGCGATTGTCATGTGGTGTAGATGGAACGAGTAGACGCCGACTCATTCGCAGACATGGCTGCGGCTGGCGCTTTGATGCGGTTGTGGCTCAGCACAGCTTTGGTGTTGGCAGCGTTAGCCCGCAGCGCAGCCGCGCCTCGTCCTCGGCTGAGGTGCCCACAAACGGTAGCCCATCAGAGCTCAGCGCGGCAGCGGCAGCGCCCACAGAGACAGTGTGCACGGCCACATTCTACACCATGGAGTTGGTCTGCCGATTCCATCCATTGACCACTTTTGACAGCTACTGTTTACATGCACAGACTCAGAGTTATTGAAGCTGAAATCACCATGCGCCAAATATGTAATCCTCATGCGCCAAATAGTCCCATGCGCCAAAAAGTCCCATGCGCCAAATAGTCCGCGCCAAAAAGTCCGCGCCAAAAAGTTACGCGCCAAAAAGTCCGCGCCAAATAGTCCTGATCCCGGTTGAAACATATCAGCCCTCAGTCGTTGCCTCGGTCACACCGAAATCAATCGGCAAACCATTGAGCTGCTATGTTGATATGCTGATGTACGATCACAGTTGCCCTAACTGTCTATATATACATACGCAGATGTACGAGCGCACCGAATGTACTCTTTTGTTAGAAACACGTTGCAGAGATTATCACGAGTATCCACGTCCTTCCAGAAGATGTACAGGTAGGTAAATGAACACCAAAACTGCCCACAAATGTGCCCATGCCACGCAGTCAGTGCCAGACGCGGTGACGCAGTGCCAGTTCGGCAAGAAGAGCGCAGGAACCGATTGCGCAGCCCGCGACGAGCGCCAGGAAACAGCCGACCAGATTTGTGGTGCTCAGAGGGTGACCTCCAAGACCAAGACGACCCTTGGGTATAGGACACGGCTCAGTGTTGTTCCTTGCTGCTTGCTCTGTCAACTGAACAAGCCACCCGGTAACCACCTGCTAGATTCAAAAGATTTACTGTTTAGTTGAATTTTAGAGCGCGATTAGAACTTTAGTCATGGTGGGAATTATAATTGTGGCTTCTAATTTCTGGTAATGGTAGAATCGACTTCCAAAATCTCCCAGCGCTGTTCAGCAACCCATTGTATGTACCTACATACCTAATAGATGCCAAGTACTGAAAAGAAATACCGCACCCACCGCATCCGCTAGTGGTCTCAGCCGAATTAGGGCTTCATTTATTCTAGTGACCCATTGCTTAGGCAGACCCTTCCTGAGCATGAATCCGGTTTCGCTGAAGCCCTTGCTCCAGTAGAAGTCGTGTTCTATGAGCTCGCAGTTGCCAGCAATATATTGGTGTGTATCGATCCACTGAGCAGGCGCCAACCAGTCGGGGTGCTTTGAAAGCTCTCCAACAAAGGAAGATGGCAGACGACTGAACTCCGCAGGGTGCAGACGAAGGGCTGAGCGCAGTGACCTATAAACAAGTATACTTGACTGTCGATTTCCTGTAACAAGAAGGATACAATGGAGCTTCAAGACGGAGTCTTGTGTTGTGATACCTGTAGTTACCACTTTTGCAAACAACATGTTCATCATGAACAAAAGGAATCAAAACGAATCTTTATTAACCTTGATTAAAATACATCTAGTAGCCCCCCCCCCCCCCCCACTGAATTCACAATTGGCTACAGCGTACACCAGCTGGAGGTGACTGCATGTCAGTTCGTAGCGTCATGTGCTGCATAAGAAGATATCTGCCCGGTGCTGGATTGGACGTGTTTACGCTGCACTTTACTGCCACTTGCCTAAAGAAAGAGACGTTGGACACGTTCACGTCGTTGAAGAATGCCCACTTGCTGTCACTGGAGGCGAGCGTGTATTCGCCAGCTGCGATTCTGTGGACAATCTCTTCCAGCGAACGAGGCAGTGGAATTCGGGGACTAATAGCATGAGCTGAGGTGTCAGTGCAGTTTGATAAAGACTCAGAAGCAACGTTGCCAGAAGCCACAATGGTCCAGTGACTGACCTCAGTCCCTTGGCATGATGCTTTGCCTTGCAGAACAAGTCTACCTGCTTGGGCCTCCAAGTTTCAGCGTGGAACAGCGATACGCATGCAACCGCAATGTTTTATGGATACCTTCATTGATTCCTGCAGAGGTCTACCGACTGAGGTTGTTCTCAGAGAGTGAAGACTGCTCAAAACAACTCTTGCAGTGATGAATGCCAACAAGGCAATCAAATATATTTCCAAGTCAAATATTCGAAAGATGAGTGTGGCTGATTGCCAGGTAGACACCTCTGAAAAGATGTAAAATTTAGAAAAAGCTGCGCATACGCAGCAGTTGAAATTTGAAAACAGTTGAACAAGTGACTTGGCCTGTGGCTGACGAAGCGCAGTTCACCTCCCACGATTGGATAGCTGAACTCAAAGTCTCTGAGCCGTTCTTCGGTTGTGTAGTAGTATGCGTCAGCCAGAATGTCAACAGAGCCAGTTGCCAGTGAAGATACCAAACCTCAAAACCTCAATAGGATATTGGCGCATAAAGGTACTGTGTAATTGCACGTGCTCAGTCAGTGGTTTAGATGCAGACTGTCGTACTGAATCCTGTGCAATGTGCTTAATTGAAACTCAGAGCTGATGCTGTGCCGTGCCTGCTTTCCCTAGTCTGCGCCTGCGTGTTGCGTGTACCACTCACCACTCCACTGTCCAGTGCTGCCATTGTAGATGGAGAAGCCGCCATCGGTCGTGACGTTGAGTCGTTCCACTCGATAACTGATGTTGGCCAGCTGCAACGCGACGCCTAGCAGATGCGCAGAGACGCCCACGACCGGACATCTCTCCGTTGGAAGAAGTGTCGCAGTGGCGAAGGCACAGTCGCTGATTGTCGGTGGGTAGGCGTAGACCCCCACTCTGAGCACCCCTCTCTCCCAGCTGTAGTTCATGTAGGCATGTAATTATTTGGAGTTGGAAGCGGTCTACAGCCGAAGCACTACGGCTACCTATGCACCATTGTGAACCACCATTGTGTCCACTACCTATAGGCAGGCAGCTGTGGTGCGAATGGTGTGTATGTGAAACAAGATCCTCGGCTTGTTTGCACAGCAAATGCACACGTATTTACACTTTATTCCTTCCTATGCCATTATCAGAATGTTTTACTGTTTAAATTGACTGTTTTACTTCGAAAGACGCAACAGACCCCAAATTGCAGTAGAGATTGTCGGGGAGAGGCCAAATTTTGCCTTTGCCACACCAATGAGCGAAAGAGAAATTAGATTTTAATACACACGTATTTACACTTTATTCCTTCCTATGCCATTATCAGAATGTTTTACTGTTTAAATTGACTGTTTTACTTCGAAAGACGCAACAGACCCCAAATTGCAGTAGAGATTGTCGGGGAGAGGCCAAATTTTGCCTTTGCCACACCAATGAGCGAAAGAGAAATTAGATTTTAATCAGGGTGTACGCGTCAGCGTACAACCCTAATATGTGACGACTTCTCAATGCGGCTTTTTGAATTGTCGA